>CM042842.1:38735020-38813135 GCA_023653725.1 Bungarus multicinctus | reverse complement strand
GATAAAAGTGCGGAAGAAAATATACAAGTAAATGTTAAGAACTATGACCAGACGCATCACAGAAATGACTCTGAAAGGTCGAAAAAACAAAAAACTATCTCAGGCTCATCAGTGTCCAATTGCCAGCTCCAGCGAAATGAACCAAAAAAAAACAATAAAGCGAATTGCCTGAGTAGTATGGAAAAAGCCCAAGCCCCAGTACATTGTGCAACATGCCAAACAATGCAGACTACCACTTGTTAGCCCCATCCCAGGACACAATGCCCCTTAAAAATGCCAGGAAGACAATGCTAAATAACACACCAGATTTGAAGGACAGAGATGGGAAAGGACTTACAAGAGTTTGAAAGGCGCGCCTCATAGTCAAACAAGGGACATGAAAAGATGAGCAGACGGCATTCAGCAGACCAGACCATCGCGAGAAGAATGATAAAATATAGAAATATAAAGCCGGAACAAACAGATTGCAGAAGCGGATTGGGAAGAAATATAACAGATGGTGTGAACAGAGATTGGACGGCACTACTCGATAATTCATTTGGAAGGCAAATGGAAAGTTTCAGCGTTTTATCTGAGGTTCCAGAATGTATCAGAATTCTAAGGATGAAGAACAATACTAGGAGCTCATAATGTTTCAACTAATAGCAACAGAAGCATTGCCTAGAGGGATTAATCAACAAGAGATTCTAAAATAACTTGATAAGGTTTACTGAATCCACATGAACTACACAAGAGACCAAAACAAACTGCCCAAGGGAGGTCCACATTAGGTTACAAGAGATATTTACAATGTGAGATACATTTGCTATATAAAATTACAAAGAATGAAGCCGGACGTATGCGGATTTTAAAGAAAAAGAAATTGGTACCCTTAATACAGATCCCAAGACGGGTAGCGTTCCCAGTCTGAGAAAATTAAGGAACGATTACAGATCCCTGGCCTAGCACTTCTGAATAAATGATATGGTTCCGTCTGATGGCTGTTCGCCAGAATTGAATGTTGCCCGTGACATTGTTTTCCTTTTTTTCCCCCTCAATACTGGCAAGAAAGAAGAATAAGAAAGAAGAACAACATAAAAATGATAACACTCGAACAGGCGCAAAGAATTTATGAATTCTATGATCACCCTGTTGGTATAAATAGAAGATGAAGGGAAAAGTAGTAAGGAAGAGCTTAGGAAAGTAAAAGTCAGCCAGGTATCAACAAGAAGACCAACAACAGGAAATTACAAGAAACAGAACAAGAAAAAAAAAGTAAAGAAGAGATGAGAAGAAACAACCAAGAAGAGAGAAGCCCGACTAAGAACAAGGCCCACAAAGAGAGCAAGATTCGATAATAGAAGATTGAGACATACCTACAACCAATAATGGAAGAAGAAAATTAAATTATTTTCAGCCATAAATATCTAATAGATTGAAATCCCAGATTAAGAGAAACATGAATATTGACCAACTTAACAAAACAAACTGTTGAGATTATTTGACCCTGCTTACAAAAAGTACATATCCAAAAGCAATATAGAAAATCCTTAGATTAAACCCTCAAATAGATGATTATGTAATATTTACCAGCTTGGCAAATCAAAAAAAAAAAAAGGGGGGAGGGCACACCACAAACCAAGTAGGGGGGGGGGGAGGTAGACAAGTTTAGAAAAAAGATAAATGAAACAAAAACAAATCGTGATGCGGTGATGAAAAGGGTAGAATAGAACTCTAATGGTACAAATTAATATTTCATCAAAAAAAATATTATGTGGGGATATGCGCCGCCCCTAACAAATGGACCAATCAAAAGGTTTGTTGGTTTTCTAAGAGACTATATGATGCGCCATAAGATAATGATATGGGTCCGGCAAAAATATCGGATTGCTTAATAGGGGACTTTAATGCCATTTGTCTTTATAGATATAGAAAAAGATGTATGTTAGTAAGGAACAAATTACGTAAGAGAAATAGAAAATTTTAACGCAAAAGTGTTTTTTGCAATTAATAAATTTTCTTCGAATAATTAAAGGAAACCAATCTGGAAGATATATGGGTGAAAGAGAAACCCAAACAAGCGGGAAAGTTTATATATTTTACTCTGTCCCAAAAATCTTGGCGAAGAATTGATGTGGGTGTGGCGCGGTGGATGGCAACGGTCGACGGCAATTGAAGAAAGAATATTTATTTCAGTAGAAATAATGCCCCAATATAGAATATATAGGCCCTCATTAGAGATCCTGTGAAAATTACTTGGAAAGCCCGGCCCCCCAGAGCGAAAAGGTAGGAAGAAAGAACAAAGGAATGGATATTAAATTCACAAATAATAAAAAAAAAAAGAATATAGTCATGCAGAGTGAATAAAGATGAATTAGAAACATTTTTTAAGATTAATTTTGTAAAAACAACATACCAATCTATAAAATTTATGGGATACGGATTATTAACAATTAAGGCCTATGTGAAGGGGAGGCGCCTATATCAATAGCATATATAGCCCCCAAGAAAGAATAAAGAAAAATGGAAGAAGAAACAGAATGAATTGCAAGAAAGAATTAAAAATATGAGTATGAACTTCAAAAGGAAATCTAAAAAATCTGGAAGCGAAGAAAGAAATAGGGATGGCTAGACATAAGTTAAATTTGATATTTACAGAGGAAAAATGCATGTAATTTAAAATTTGTTAGACAGATTTTTTTTGAAATCAGCAATAAACCAGGAAGATGGTTATCTCATAATTAAAGATAGAGAAAAGAAAAAGACTAATTCAGCATCTCAAGATGAGGAAGGGAATATATGCTACCAGATGGAGGAGAAAAAGAAAATTGTGCAAAGCTATTTTGGCGAGCTTTATAAATGGGAAGAAATTATGGAAGAAAACATTAGACATTATCTAGAGGAAAACCGATCTGAGCCCAATCTCTGAAGAAAAAAGAGAAATACTTAATAAAGAACTACATTGGCAGAGCTACAAAAAGCGATACAAAACAGAAAAATAATATTGGTAGAGAGAATGAAACCAATTTTGAGTGAAATTATACATCCAGACCAGAACATTTACTTACCAAATAGACAAATTAAAAATAATATCAGAACAGTATTAAATTCAATTGAATACTATGAAGCACACCCGGAAAAACAAGCAGCCTTTAATTTTTTTGGATGCACAAAAGGCATTCGATATTCTTAATTGGCAATTTATTTTGCATCAAATAAAAAAAATTGAATTTTGGTAATAATATAGAAAAAGCATTACAAGAAATATATTCAAACCAAAAAGCAAGTGTATTGATAAATGGAGATCACACGGACAATTTTGGAATTGCAAAAGGAGTAAGACAAGGGCGTCCATTATCACCTCTGCTATTCATTTATCTTTAGAAGTGCTTCTAGGTCACAACCAGGCAAAACCCAGAGATAAAAGGGATTAAATTAGAAACTAAGAGTGTAAAATTCAGGCATTTGTGGACGATCTGGCATTTATAGTGGAAGACTCAATGATATGGGACAAGCGTTACTACAACAAATAGAAAAATTTGGGGAAGTAGCAGGATTTAAAATAAATAGAAACAAAACTAAGATGATAGTTTAAAATTGTACTATAAAGCAGAAAACATTTGGGAATTTGGCTAACCTCCAGATGCTCATCAATAAAAGATGATAATTACATAAAATTGGTAAAGCAAATTAGAAAAGAATTGGAATCATGGGCGAAACTTAAATTGTTTTATTAGGAAGAATAGTGTACTGAAAATGAATACCCAACCGAAATTAATATACCTATTTCAAATGATCTCGATAAAATAAGGAAAACCTTTTTTTTTTACAGAATTAAACAAAATAACATCTAAATTTGTCTAGTTGGGCAAGAAGCTACGTATTAAAATGAAATTATTACAACATAGTAGGAGCAGAGGGGTCTTGGACTACCAGAATGGGAGCTCTACTACCAAGCAGAGGTGTTTAAACTGGGTCAAAGATTAGGTCAAGTTAAGAGACCTTTAACCCTAGAAGGTCATGACCTCCAGATAGGTTGACATGCATTTTTGTGGGAGAAAAAAAGCAATATACATACTTACTTTAAACATCATCTAATAGAGATTCACTTATTGCAATATGGAGGAAAATTAAAAATAAACATTACATGAAAATACCATATTGGCTGTCAATCATGGAGGCCATGATCCACCCCAAACAGATTACATTTAAGGAAAATGTTAAGCTATGAAAAATTATTAGACAAATCAGAATTAAATGAAAATGGAATTATAATATTGATTGGTAGCCATATTTGCAAATCCAAAATAAGTATAAAAAAGATTTGGAAGATTTTGGATTTGATAAAGGGCAAAACCAATTAGACAAAATTTTAATGGGACCAGAACAAAAATTTATATCAAAAATATACAAATACTTATTAGATTTCAAAATGGAAAAAGAAATAGGAAAAGGTACAAGTAATAGCTTGGGTGCAGAATTTTAGATATAACATAGAGTTAGAAGAATGAGAGCAAATATGGAATGTAAACTATAAGCTGACAATATCTTCAGCGGATAAAGAAAATCTGTACAAAATGTTTTACAGATGGTATCTGGCCCCAACGAGATTTGCAAAATATACCCCAATGTAAGCCCAAACAGTTGGAAATGCAAAAAAAGTTGACGATATATTCTACCATATGTGGTGGCTATGCCCCGAGATCAGGACATTCTGGATCCAAATTAAAAGTTGGCTACAGGAGATCACCGGCTATCAGATTGAATTCAGACTGGAAACCTTTCTTCTAGGAATTATTAAAGACCGAATCCCAAAAAAGTAAAATATCTAATGTTACATATTTTAACAGTTGCCAGAATAGCTTTTGCATAAGTATGGAAAACTTCAAATATTCCTAATAAAGAATTATTAGTACAAAAAATAATGGAAAGTGCTGAAATGAATTTGTTAACATTGAAACTGAAAGAAAAAGAAGACTCTGAATATTTCTTAGTTTGGAATAAATGGTTTGATTGGGTGATAAGAGAAATAAGAAATAAGATAGGAAATTATCCTGCAAGAGGCCTCAAGAAAGTAAACTGTAAATATGTAGAATATATAAGAATATAAGAACAATAATTATAGAAAAAGTCATTAATCAATATTAGTTAAATGTAAATATAATGTTTTAAGATATATAAGATAAGAACGGGTGGGATTCAAAAATTTTAACAACCGGTTCTGTGGGTGTGGCTTAGTTGGTGGGCATGGCTTGGTGGTCATGTGACTGGGTGGATGTGGCTTGGTGGTCATGCTATTGGCTGGATGTGGCCAACTCAATATCACTCACACATCGAGGCACACATCTCCTCGCCTGGCCCCTCATGACTGTGGGGGTGCTGCAACAGTCGTAAGTGTGAAAAATGGTCATAAATCATTTTTTCAGTGCCATTGTAATTTTGAATGGTCACTCCACACAAGCAAAGTAACAATAAAGGAGGGAAAATAAACTCCAGGTAAGTTCCTGAGACAGGAATTCTAATCCTGCCAAGAATGTAATAAGGGTTAACGGAGAGGCAGTTTTTGTAAGCAACACCAGAATGTTTCCTTCCTGCCTTCCTTGCAGGATTAGGCCAGTAATTTCTTCTAACAACCAGTTCTCCGAACTGCTTAGAATGTTAATAGCCGGTTCTAGCGGATAGGTGTGAACTGGTAGAATCCCACCCCTGGATAAGAACCTGTATAGATGCCAAAAACCATGATGTTCTATGTTGTAAGAATGGAAAATTAATAAAAATATAAAAAAAAACTAAGGTTACCCCTATGCCTTGTATGGAGCAGAAGTTTGGGATCTATATTCTACCATAGTCCTAGAACAAACATAGTCCCAGCTTTTGAGATGTAATTTGTAGGTAGATCTAAGAACATTTGCTGCAGCAGTTAGAACTGAATTGTGAATTCATACAATTCATGCACTATCCAAAATTGAAGCATATAACTATTGGTTCAAAGTCAATGAAATGGAGACTGATAGACTAACTTCCCTGTAGTTTTTCATTCACCATTACTATCTTTCTTTTTCCATGGTACCTTCTTCTAATTTAAATTTAAAAATCCATGTGTAATAACTGCACAATTTTTCCACTATTTCATAATTCGCTTATTTTATCCAGGGTACCAAAGTCTAGTCAAACACTGTAACCACTTATCACTGAAAGCACATTTTTAAATTTCTCCTGGTATAGCATCAAATTTGTCCACCCATACCATTTTTCATCATTTACTGTCTTTTTGTGACTTTTCCTTTGATACTAATATCAGTAGCATTCAGTTCCACACCTTTCAATTCCATCCTTCAACCTATCCCTATTATTTGCATGATAACTTATATGATGGGAAGGAGGACATAGGCGATCATCTTCAGGGCCATGCGGAGGAATTTGTGGAATACTTGATGAAAAATGTTGCTTGTATCCATTCTCAGCTGGAGACCAAACTTAGACAAGGTCCATTAGAGATGCGCACGGAGTGGGCTTACCCAGTTGTCTGGGAACAGTTTGATCCAGTTAGAACTGAGGAAATGGACCGGATACTCAATGCTGTTGTTGCACCTACTTGCATATTAAATCCATGTCTCTCCTGGCTGGTGAAAACCTCCATGATGGTCCTCCAGTTGATGATCAATGTATCACTGCAGAAGGGGGCATTCCTGGGACCTTTTAAGCTGCAACTTATTAGTGCATGGAGGGTTCTCCAAGGTGACTTGTCTGGATAGTCATTGGTCACAAACACCAACATGTAGAGATATAAGTAATATCTATAATTCTTGGCACTTCCAGTGACGTCGTGGCATGTTGAGGTAGGAGAATTTTGATCCGCTCTTCTACATCGGGGTTTTTGCTCATGGGCAGCCATTCGAGGTGAAGTTAGATCCTGGTGGGATCACTCTAGTGAGGAAGAACTCTTGGAGTTGAATCAGGAATTGCAATTCCAGAGGTAAAGAAGGGAACCCGAAGCACAGGGCAAAAGAAATCAGCCAATTAGGCTGGCCCGAAGATGCGACGGAACAACTTTGAGAAGGAAGTGGAGAGGCGAGATTGAATTTGGAGCCTGGGAAAGATACCAAAGGGAAATCGGTGTTGGATTCTAACTAATGGATAAATTTGAAAGGGAATTGGTACATGTTTTAAACTCTGGAGCAGAAGGGGGAAAGTGGAAAGTAGCAGCAAGACTGAACTGTTTACCCATAGCTCTGGATAAAGCTGAAATTTGCTCTTAAGAAGTAAAGTGGAAAGGAAAGTAGAGCGATTATTGGTGATGAAAGTTCTGTATTTTTAGCCATATGAACATACCACAGAGAGTAATTTATAGGCGGAGAAGAACCGTGAAATTTTGAAAACTTTGAAAATGAGTAGAGGGGTGCCAATGCAATTCGTGGTAGTGGACATTGTGACTGGGAGAGCGGAGTAAAGTGGCTGAAGTGTTAGACTAACTGAGAAGTGAGAAGTGAGACCTGAATTTACTACTGGATATAACTGGATTACCAGGAAACATTAGGAAAGAAGGAGAATGTAAATATTTTCCTTGTTTAGTGTTGGTTTTGTTGCATATTATTCCTTAAAACTGATTGGAATGGTATAGACTCATTTTCTATTTATTTATGGTATATAATTAATTAATAAGAAAACAAGATTATTTGATTATTTTGAAATAGGATTTAATTTGAGTAAGTGATATTTACCCCCTTTGGAGTATATTTTATATCTTTTTTTTCTTCCCCTCTTTATATATATTTGATTGACTATAGATTAATGAACTTAATATATTGACTAATATAATGATAATAACTGTTTCTTTCCTCTCTTTCTCATATCCTCCTTATATTAGATATTGTGAATTATTGAAATATTAATTAGAAATATAATTTTTCACTATATATTTAAGGAAATATTAACTGAAATATAGTAATTAATTGAAAGAAGCAACTGGGGCTATAACATTGTTAGACATAGTTGAAAGATTTTTTTACCTGTTAGATGATTTAAAAATTGATGACTCACTGAATCTATTAAGAACAGTTATAATATTAATAGAATGTGGGGTGAACAATTAGAGTAATATTGAATAAGGTGGGCTGGAAAGGTTGAATATATAGTTAATTAACTGATAAGAATCTCCTCCCCTAATGGTGCTAAGAAATTAGACCAAGCAGACCAATAGTAATATAAAAGCTTAGAGAATTGAGAAAATCGAATTGTAAAATACAGATAAGGTTGATGGTAGTAGGCAATACAACGTGGGAGAATATAGCTAGGATAGTGGAGAACCTAACCAAAGCTCAATAATTTTTTGACCAAATAGGAGGAATAGAGGAAGAATTGAGCAGCAGATATGACCAAGAGATTTTGAGCCAAGAAGAATTACAACCTAGAAGCAGGGGGAGGGATAAGGAGAAGGTGAGGGAAGAGATAAGGAGACATTGGGAAGAGAAGAAATAGGAGTGAGGACGAGAAGTCAAATGACGAGTAAAAATATTGAGGGATAGAAGCAAGAAAGGGAATGGATAAAGGAGTGAATTTGATATCCATAAATATTAATGGGCTAAATGATCCAGTTAAGAGAAAAAGAACATTTTTTAAGCTAGAAAAACAAAATGTGGATATAATATGTATTCAAGAGGTTCATATAAAGAAGAGAGATAAAGAGCACTTATTAAATAAAAAACTGGGGGAAATGTATTCAACATTGGCAGAAGAGAAAAAAAGAGTAGTATTATACATAAAAGAAGATATAGCTTCAAAATTGATTTATAATAATGAACTGGGAAGAATAGTAATGGTAGAGGTGGTAATACAAAACAAAAAGACATTATTGGTGGGGATATATGCCCCTAATAAAAACCAGAGTGAATTTTACAAAATCTTATATGAAAAACTAATAGAAATTGGCAATCCAAGAATTTGTATTATAGGAAATTACAATGCAATAACAGACAATAGACAAGATTACGCTTGTGAACAAAGACAATATAAGAAAGAGAACACGACTTCCGGTGATGTTGCGTCATGGCGAGGTAGGAGAATTTCTAGTTCTCCTACAGTGGAATTTTTGCCCAGATTGCAGCCGTTTGAGGCAGAGTTCGATCCTGGCAGGATCATTTATACAAGGAGAAACTCCTGGAGCCAGGCTGGTGACAAGCCGGGCAGCAAAGAAGAGAGCCCGAAGCATAGGGCAAAGAAGCCAGCTGTCTTAGCTGGCCCAAAGATGCAACGGAACAGCTGTGAGAAGGAAGCGGACAGACGTTGTTGAACTTGGAGTCCGGGAAAGGAGTGAAAGGAAAATTGGTGTTGGATTACAATTAAAGGAAAGTTTTGAAAGGTAAATAAATACATGATTGAATTTCCAGAGGGGAAAAGGGAAAGCGGTAAATAGCGGCAAGACTGCACGGTTCACCCATAGCTCCAGATAAAGCAGAACTTTGTTACTAAAAAGGAAAGTGAAAAAGAAGGGACAGGATTTATTGGTGGCGAAAGAGTTGTATCTCCAGCCATTCGAATAATCTGTGGAAAACATTAATTAGAAGAAGAAGAAGAATGGAATGGTGTAAACATTACAAATGAGTAGGAGAGTGACAGTGCAATTTGTGGAGGTGGACATTGTGATTGCAAAAGTGGAGGAAAGCAATGGAAGGACCAGACTGAACTGAGAGTGGTGAAATTGAGACTTGAGACTTGAACTTAATATTGAAAATGACTGGATTACTAAGGAAATTTCAAGAAAAAAGGAGAGTACAAATAATTGGTGTGTCTATGTTTGTTCTGTTCCCCTATTTCCCCTAAAATTGACTTGAACAGTATAGACTTTCTCCTTTTTTCCCTTTCTCATTTATAGTGTATATTCAATTAATAAGAAAACAAAATTAATTTATGAGTTTGAAATAGGATTAATTTGTGTAAATAATATTTAACTTTTTAGAATTATAGCTTATATTTTGCTTTGTTCCTTTTCTTATATATATTTGATTGTGAATGGATTATAGATTATGAATTTAAAATATAGATTAAGACAATGATAAGATAATTGACTGTTCCTCCCCCCCAATGATCTCCCTATAGTAGAGATTATATTGAACTGTTATTATATATTTATATATTATTTATTTATTTTATTTTATTAATTTTTTATACCGCCCCCTCTCCCGCAATGGGACTTATTTATTTATTATAATATAATAAATATATTATAATATATTTGAAGAAATAGTATCGGAAATATAGTTAATATAGTAATTAATTTAAAGAAATATATAAGGATTATATAAAATCTTAAATATTTAAAGAAAACTGAATTAGTTTTTGACCTATTAGAAAATTTAAGAATTAATCTTCTTTTAGTATTTGTTAGGAATTCCTTTTAGAATCTGTTTAGTTAGTTAACTGAAAACAATTGCTTTAATTATTGGTGTCAAAAATAAGATCGAAAAGGAAAAGAGGAGTTACAGAATTGAGAAAATAGAATTATAAAAGATAAACAAGACTGATGGTAATAGGAGGTACGACTTGGGAGAATATACTTAGGATAGTGGAGAAACAACAAAAAATTATTAAAGATATGACTAGTACATCTACTACTACTACAAAAGTAGGAAGAAAGATGACACCATCGGTAACTTCATTTACTCCTACAATAGTATCGACTCAAAAAATGATCGATGGGATGTTGGTGCCAGAAAAATCTACACCCCAATCCAGCACACAGTCAGTTCAATCTACATTAATATCTATCCAAAGTATGATGCTGATATTACAGGAATCTATATTGAAAAATCACTCGGAAAGCAAAAGAGAAAGAGAAACAATGAAAGAGGAATTAAAAAATGAATTAGGGGAAATGAGAAGTGAAGTTAAAAATTTGGATGGAAAAATAGGTCAAATTCAAGAACTGATTAAAATAAACGAAGAGAAGATTAAACTGATTGGAAAACAGGCGAGCCAAATGGAAAAGAAACTGAAAGGCATGGAACAAACAATTAAAGAACAGAATAAAGAGACTAACAAAACCCTGACTCATCTCGAGATGGACAAGTCCTCTTACTATCTTAGATTTCAAAATGTGGAAGAAGAGAAAAGAGAGTACTATAGGGAGAACCATTGGTGATGGCAGAAATGCTGGTGGAACTTTTGAACAGAGATAAAGAGGAAATGCTGAATGAGTTGGATGATGTATATAGAATATATATGAGTTATGCAAGACGGCATGGACTCCCCGTGAAGTGCACATCAGATTTGCAAGGAGACGAGTGAAAGACATAATTTACAAAATTACAAGAGATGAAGGAATAAAACACAAAGGCAAAGAAGTGATTGTTTTAAAACCGAGGAGAATTCATGAGCAAAGGAAAGACTATCGATTTCTAACAAACTATTTAAATAAAAAAAACATACCTTTTAGATGGATTATCCCAGAGGGGATATTAGCAATATGGAAAGAGAAAAGGGTGAAAGTAGATAGCATATCTAAAGCTCAAGATTTTTTCGACCAAATAGGAGGAATAGAAGAAGAATTGAGCATTAGAGATGATCATGCAGGTTCTAGTCAAGAAGAGTTACAAATTAGAAATAAGAGAAGAGACAGGAGAAAGCGGATGGAAGGAGATGGCATTGGAAAGAGAAGAAGTAGGAGTGAGGATGAGAAGTCAGATGACAAATAAAAGCATTGAAGGATAGAAATAAGAAAGGGAATGGATAAAGGAGTGAATCTGATATCCATAAATATCAATGGGTTAAACAACCCAGCTAAGAGGGAAAACAACGTTTCTTAAGTTAGAAAAACAAAAAGTGGATATAATATGTATACAAGAGGTTCATATAAAGGAGAGAGATAAAAGGTATTTAATTAATAACAAATTGGGATAAATGTACTCAACATTGGCAGAAGAGAAAAAAAGAGGGGTAGTATTATATATAAAAGAAAATATAAGCTCAGAATTAATTTATAAAGATGAACAGGGAAGAATAGTAATGGTAGAGATGGCAATACAAAATAAAAAGACAATTTTAGTGGGAATATACGCCCCAAACAAAAATCAGAGTGAATTTTACAAAATTGTATATGAAAATTTATTAGAATTTGGCAATTCAAGAATCTGTATTGTAGGAGATTACAATGCAATGACAGATAATAGACAAGACTATATATGTGAACAAAGGCAATATAAAAAATGGAATACACTGCCTAAAAAATTTATAGAGATTTAGAGATGGTTGAAGAACTAGAATTAGTGGACGCGTGGAGAAAAAGAAACCCAGGAATATCACAGTTCACTTTCTACTCCAGCCCACACAAATCATGGTCCAGAATAGACATGGCCTGGGTTAACAATGAATTATACAAAGAGATTCAAGACTTAAAAATCTTGCCTAATATATGGGCAGACCATAACCCAATACAAATAATTTGGAAAATAGTAATCATAAAAAAGGTAGATGGACATTCAATTCACAACTGCTGACAGAGGAAGAATATATACAAAAAATTAGGGAAGAATTGACTATTTTTAAAAAATTCAATAAAAGACAGGATACCTCGTTGCAAAATCTATGGGATACAATGACGGCCTACCTAAGGGGAGTATCAATAGCTTTTATAACAAATAGGAATAGAAAAAGAGGAGAAATGGAAAATTTTAACAAAAAGAATAGAAGAGTTGGAAAATAAACAAACAGAAACTCTGGGAGAAGAGCAAACTAGAAATGAATTAACATTAGTTAAACATGAGATGAATGTTGTAGACCAAGAGGAATTAATTAAAAACCTACTATACATGAAACAAAACTATTTTGAACATACAAACAAACCCAGAAGATGGTGAGAATACAAATTAAGGTAAGAAAATCAGAAAAGAATGATATAGCAATTACAAGATAAAAATGGAATAATAGAGACAGACCAGGGAAAAAAAAGGAAATCATAAGAGAATACTTTGAAAATCTTTATGAGCAAGAAACAGTTGATATAAATAAAATAGAAGATTATTTGAAAGAAGTAAACCCCTTCTCAATATCGGAAGATAAAAAAGAGACACTTAATAAAAAAATAACCTTGGGTGAGTTAAAGGCCGTGATTCAAAAACAAAAAAGAAACAAAACACCAGGCCCAGATGGGCTACCAAATGAGTTATACAAAGAGATAGGTGAAACATTAAAAATAATGTTATTAGAAGTTTGCAATGAGGTATTATTTGAAGCCAAAATCCCAGAATCTTGTAAAGAAGCATATATAACATTAATACCGAAAGAGGGTGCAGATGCCAATCAAACAAAGAATTACAGACCAATTTCGCTTCTAAATTCGGATTATAAAATTTTTATGGCAGTAATGGTGGAAAGATTAAAGAATGTACTTAGTAACAAAATTCATCCGGACCAAAACGGATTTTTCCCCATGAGGCAGATTAGATATAATAGAAGAACAATAATAGATATATTGGAATATTATAAAAAACATCCAGGAAGTCAAGTAGCACAAAAGGCCTTTGATAATTTAAACTGGGATTTCATGAAAAAACAGATCAATTTGATGGATTTCGGAAATAATTTCGCAAGAATGTTAAATGCAGTATATGCCACACAAAAGGCTAATATACTAGTCAACGGAGAAATTACTAAATCATTGAAGATAAGAAAGGGATGTCCACTTTCACCTCTGCTTTTTGTAACAATTTTGGAAACTTTGCTACATAGAATTAGATCAAATAAAGAAATCAAGGGAATTAAAATTAAAAACCAAGAATATAAATTACAAGCCTTCGCAGATGACATGGTCTTTGTTATAGAGGATCCAATAAACTCAGGACCAATGAAATTTGGTAGATTAGCAGGATTAAAAATTAACAAGGAAAAAACTAAAATATTAGTCAAAAAATTAATAATTAGTAAACAAAAAATTTAGAAGAAAATATGGGATTACAAATAGTAAATAAAATTAAATATTCAGGAATTTGGCTGTGAGCGAGAACATTAAATCTGCGAGAGGACAACTATACAAAATTATTGAAACAGATTGAAAAGGGAAAATTGGAATAAGATGCAAATTTCATTATTAGGAAGGATAGCAACAATTAAAATGAAGGTTCTACCCAATATATTATATTTGTTTCAAATGATTCTGATATTACTGGATAATTTTTTTTTTTAAGAATTAGACAAGATTGTGATGAAACTTATTTGGGCAAAGAAAAAAACAAGGATAAAAAAACATACTTACAAAATAACAAAAGCAGAGGTAGATTCGGTCTACCTGTCTGGGAGATATATTATAGAGCAGTGGCGTTAGTATGGATAAAAGATTGTTTTGATTTGAGGAATAATAGGATTTTACAACTAGAGGGACATGATTTGCTGCTCGGTTGGCATGCTTTCTTATGGAATCCAAACACTAAAAACAACGCATATTTCACCAGACACATATTTCGAAAATCCTTAATTAAAATTTGGAATGATATAAGGAGGAACCATTACATCAAAATCCCGACATGGTTCTCAATGATGGAGGTGATGTTCCATCCAAATACGATAGATATTAGTAAAAAATTAAAATATTATCAAATAGTAGATAACGAGGGAAATATTAAAACAAAACAGGAATTAGAAACACAAGGAATAACTATTGATAATTGGTCATATTTTCAAATTAAAATAAGATATAATAAAGATGTAAAGGTATACAGAATTGAAGTTAAAAACACGTATCTAGATAAAATACTTTTAAACCCGGAAAAAAGTTCGATTTCCAAATTATATAATTATTTACTGGAATGTGAAATGGATGAGAAAATTGTCAAAGGTCCAGTGCTAGCCTGGGAAAAAAACCTTGGCTATAATATCGATCTGGATGTCTGGGAGGAAATCTGGAAGAAAAATTTGACATTAACCAAATCAGTAGCTCATAAAGAAAACTTATACAAAATGATATACAGATGGCACCAGGCATCCTCAAGACTGACCAAAATATTTCTGACAGCAAATCCTTGCTGTTAGAGATGTAAAGAAAAATTAGGTACATACTTTCACCTGTGGTGGACGTGTCCCGAAGTAAAGAAATATTGGGTAAAAATAAAATTCTGGATAGAAGAAGTTATAGACTGTAGGCTGGAGTGGAAACCAGAACTGTTTTTGTTGAGAGTAATTAAAGGGGTTACCCCTCCAAAGTAAAATATTTGACCATCCATTTATTAACTGCGGCTCGTATTTCGCTAGCACAATATTGGAAAAACCCAAATACACCACCGATACATATTACTATTCAAAAAGCCTATGAATGTGTTCAAATGGAGAGACTTACACTTAAGATTAATGGAAAGGAAGACACAGAGTATTATCGAGTATGGGATAAATGGTATAAGTGGGAAGAAAATAAAAAGGAAAACAAGTAAATGAACTCAAGAAACAATTTATATTTAGCAATTTATATCAATGTATAATTTATCTATTGTAAATCTTTTCTGTCTTTCACTAGTATTATTATTATTATTAGTATTGTCTATTATATTCCTTTATTTAATAGTCAAATAATATGAAAATATTATAATACATAAAATGAATATATATATAAATAGAAGAGTAGTTTTAAACCAATGTGTAAAAAAGAACTAGGTCTTACCAAGTTCGATAACAAATATAAAAAAATATGATTTATTTACTACCAATGTTCTTATGTTTATGAATTTGTGTATGTTTTAAATTTTTTGAATAAAATTGGTTTTAAAATTTTAAAAAAAGAAAAGAAACAGAACACATTGCCTAAGAAATTTATAGCCATAGTCAAAGAACTAGAATTAGTGAATGTGTGGAGAATTTATTTACAATTACGCTTGTGAACAAAGGCAATGTAAAAAACGGATCACATTGCCTAAGAAATTTATAGAGATGGTTGAAGAACTGGAATTAGTGGATGCGTTGAGTAAAAGGAAACCAGGAATATCACAGTTTACTTTCTACTCCAGCTCACACAAATCATGGTCCAGGATAGATATGGCCTGGGTAAATAGTGAGCTATGTAAAGAGATTCAGGACATAAAATTTTTGGCTAACGTGGGAAGATCACAACCCGATACAGATAGTCTGGAAAAATAGTTACCATAAAAAAGGAAGGTGGACACTTAATTCGCAATTACTGAAAGAGGAAGAATATATTCAAAATTTAGGGAAGAATTGACTAGTTTTTTTAAATTTAATAAAAAAAACAGGATACCTCATTGCAGAATCTATGGGATACAATGAAGGCATATTTAAGGGGAATATTGATAGCTTTTATAGCAAATAGAACTAAAGAAAGAGAGGGAAAGAGGAAAGCCCTAACAAAAAGAATAGAGAAATTGGAAAATAAGCAAATGGAAACCCCGGGAGATGAACAAATCAGAAATGAACTAGCATTAGTTAAACATGAGTTGAATATCTTAGATCAAGAGGAACTAATTAAAAAATTACTATACACAAAACAAAATTATTTTGAACATGCAAATAAACCCAGAAGGTGGCTGGCATATAAATTAAGAAAAGAAAATCAGAAAAGAATGATATATCAACTACAGGATAAAAATGGAATAATAGAGACAGATCAGGAGAAAAAAAAGGAAATCATAAGAGAGCATTTCGAAGACCTTTACAAACAAGAAGTAGTTGATTTAAATAAAATAGAAGAATATTTGAAAGAAGGAGTTCTCTATCCAGTATCGGATGATAAAAAAAGAGGTGCTTAATAAAGAAATAACCTTAGACGAGCTAAAGATGGCGATTTGGTAGCCAGATGGGCTACCAAATCAGCTATATAAAGAGATAGGTGATATACTAGAGATAATGCTATTAGAGGTTTGCAATGGGGTATTACTGGAAACTAAATACTGACTCCGAAAGAGGGTGCAGATACCAAACAAACAAAAACTTACAGACCAATATCCCTTTTAAATTCAGACTACAAAATTTTTATGGTGGTAATGGCGGAAAGATTAAAGAAAGTAATTAGAAATAAAATTCATTCGGATCAAAATGGATTTCTTCCCATGAGGCAGATCAGATATAATACAAGAACAATAATAGACATATTGGAATATTATGAAAAACATCCAGGAAGCCAAGTAGCCTTGGTCTTCCTGAATGCACAAAAGGCTTTTGACAATCTAAACTGGGACTTTATGAAAAAGCAGATCAATCTGATGGACTTTGAAGATAATTTTGTAAAAATGTTCAATGCAATTTATACCACACAAAAGGCCAATGTATTATTAAATGGAGAAATACCAAATCATTAAAAATAAGGAAGGGGGTCAGACAGAGATCCCCACTTTCGCCTCTGCTTTTTAACAATTTTGGAAACTTTACTGGACAGAATTAGATCAAATAAAGAAAGTAAAGGAATTAAAATTAAAAGTCAAGAATATAAATTACAACCCTGTATTCAAGTATTGGTCTAGCAAATGTTTTATATGCTCTTGTTAGTAGAGTGATATTACCGGAGAAAAAGCTACGCAGAATTAGATTAACAATTCTTAATGCCTTTTTGGCTATGTAGTTACAGTGGGCTCTAGCACTTAGATCATTTGAGATGAGTACTCCAAGGTCCTTGATAAAGTTTGTGTCATCGACAAGGTCTTGACTATTCAGCTTGTATTTTATTGTTTGATTTTTTTTTGCCAATATGCAAGACAGAGCGTTTATTTGTTGAGATCTGAAGTTGCCATTTGTTTGACTATTCTGACACATAGTCGAGGTCTTTTTGAAGTGTAGCAGCATTGTCAGTGGTGTTGAATAGCTTTACATCATCAGCGAAAAAAGCGCAGTTGCTCTTAATATAATCACAGAGGTCATTAATATAGAGTATGAAGAGTGTTGGTCCTAGAACACTGCCTTGGGGAACACCACTGTTGACAGGTACAGGATTTGATAGGACACTCCCAATTTTGACCAATTGTTGCCTGTTTGACAGGAATGCTTCTATCCAGTTATGCAGGTATCCAGACATACCATAAGACCTTAGTTTTAGGAGTAGTTTGTCAAGTACCACTGAATCAAAGGCTTTACAGAAGTCTATGTAAATTGCGTCAATTGCTTTGCCCTGATCAAGTTGTGCAGTCCATATGTTTTTACAGTATTTATTTATTTATTTATTTATTCTAGGTTTTATAAACCGCCCTTCTCCCGAAGGACTCAGGGCGGTGAACAGCCAACTAAAATACATGTATACAAATATAAATAGTTAAAAAAGAATTAAACCCTAGGCTGTCCCTATAAAAATCTAAAAACCCCAATTAAAATAAATTAAAACTTTGTACACCCATCCCAACCAATCCAAAAACCCCATTTAAAATCCCATTTGAGTCAGCTCAGGCCGGCCTGCTCGAAGAGCCAGGTCTTCAGGTCACGTCTGAAGGCCCTCAGGTCACTAGTCGTTCGTAATCCAGGGGGCATCCCATTCCAAAGGGCGGGTGCCCCCACAGAGAAGGCCCTATTCCTCGGGGTCACCAGACGACACATAGAAGGCGTCGGGACCCGGAGGAGACCCTCTCTGTGGGAGCGCACCGGTCGGTGGGAGACTACTGGCAGAATGCGGTCTTGTAAGTATCCTGGTCCGATGCCATGGAGCGCTTTAAAGACCAAAACCAGTACTTTAAAGCGAACCCGGAAGGCCACTGGCAACCAATGCAGCTCGCGCAGGAGGGGCGTCACGTGGGAGTATCTCGACGCCCCCATAACCACCCGCGCGGCTGCATTCTGTACCAGTTGAAGCCTCCGAGTGCTCCCCGCAGGGAGCCCCATGTAGAGGGCATTACAGTAGTCCAGACGGGAGGTGACCAGGGCATGAGTGACTGTGCGTAAGGCGTCCCGATCAAGAAAGGGCCGCATCTGGCATATCAGGCGACCCTGATAAAAAGCCCCCCTGGAGACGGCTGTAATATGATCTTCCAAAGACAGCCGTACATCCAGGAGGACACCAAGATTGCGTGCCCCTTCTGTGGGGGTCAAGATCTCATCCCCAATAGCCAGCGATGGAGTCAGCTGACTATATCGGGCCGCCGGAAACTACAGCCACTCGGTCTTGGAAGGGTTGAGTCGAAGCCTGTTCTCGCCCATCCAGTTCCGCACAGCCTCCAGGCAACGGGCCATAACCTCCACAGCATCGTTGGGGTGGTTTGGGGTGGAGATGTATAGCTGAGTGTCATCAGCATACAGATGGCATCTCACCCCAAAACCACGGATGATCTCTCCCAGTGGCTTCACATAGATGTTGAACAGAAGAGGGGAGAGGACCGACCCCTGAGGCACCCCACACATGAGGGGCCTAGGGGTGGACCTCTCCCCCCCCGTCAACACCAATTGCGAGCGGTCCGAGAGGAAGGACGAGAACCACCGCAAAACGGTGCCCCCAATTCCCAACCCCTCCAACCGCCGCAATAGGATACTATGGTCGATAGTATCAAAAGCCGCCGACAGATCTAAGAGGACCAGGACAGAGGAATAACCTCTGTCACGGGCCCTCCAGAGATCATCTACCAACGCGACCAATGCTGTTTCAGTACTGTGCCCGGGCCTGAAGCCCGATTGGAACGGATCTAAATAGGATGCTTCCTCCAGATACTGAGGGAGCTGACGCGCCACCACACTCTCAACAACCTTCGCCACAAAGGGAAGGTTGGAGACAGGACGATAGTTATTCAAAAGAGCCGGGTCCAGGGAAGGCTTCTTGAGGAGGGGCCGCACCACCGCCATTTTCAGGGCGGTCGGAAGCGCCCCCTCCGTCAACGAAGCGTTGACAATCCCCTGGAGCCAGCCTTGTGTCACCTCTTTGGAGGTAGAAACCAACCAGGAAGGGCACGGGTCCAATAAACATGTGGTGGCATTCAGCCTCCCCAGAAGTCTGTCCACACCCTCGGCGGTCACAGGATCGAACTCTTCCCAGATAACCGTCTCAAGACCTGCCCCGGACACCTCCCCCGGGACCACCCAACTGGAGTCCAGCCCATCCCGAATCTGGGCGATTTTATCATGCAGAAATCGGGAAAACTCTTCTGCTTTACCCTGCAAGAGGTCCTCCCACGCTCTCGGCTCAAGCAGGGAGCGGGTCATTCTAAACAGGGCAGCAGGCCGATTTTCTGCAGACGCAATAAGGGCGGAGAAGTGTGAACGCCTCGCCGCCCTTATCGCCACTAGGTAGGTCCTAATATAGGACCTCACCTGTGTCCGATCAGACTCAGCACGACTGGCCCTCCAGATACCCTCCAGACGTCTTTTCCGGCATTTCATCCCCCTCAGCTCCCCCGTAAACCACGGAGCCAGGTGGGATCTATGCCGAGTCAGAGGTCGCAAAGGCACAACTCGGTCCAGAGCCTCCGCGGCCAACCTATCCCAGGTGGCCACCAAGTCTGTGGCCGAGTTATGAGCCAGAGTTTCAGGAAATGGCCCAAGCTCCATCTGGAACCGTTCCGGATCCATCAGGCGCCTGGGGCGGAACCATCTCCTCGGCTCCGCCTCCCTGCGATGGAGGGTGGCGGCACCGAAGTCCAGTCTAAGAAGAGAATGATCGGACCATGACAAGGGTTTTATGACTAGATCTCCAACACAATCATTCAACCACTGACCAGAGGCGAAAATCAGGTCCAGTGTGTGTCCCCCCGTGTGAGTGGGGTCAGAAACTAATTGGGTCAGATCCATGGCCGTCATGGAAGCCAGGAACTCCCGGGCCACCCCAGAGGTTTCCCCGAGCGAAGGCAGGTTGAAATCACCCATGACTAAAAGCCTGGGGGTTTCAACCGCCAGCCCGGCTATCACCTCGAGGAGCCCGGGCAGGGCCGATGACACGTGGCAGGGAGCCAGGTACGTTATCAACAGGCCCATCTGAACCCCCCGACCCCACTTCACAAAGAGAGACTCACAACCAGCCGTCTGAGGAACAGTGGCCTCCCTAGGACAAAGGACTTCTCTAATAATCGCCGCCACCCCACCACCCCTTCCCTGAGATCTCGGTCGATGGAATGCTTGGAAACCTGGTGGGCAAATCTCTACCAGAGGGACACCGCCCTCTGGGCCCAACCAGGTTTCGGTAACCCCTGCCAGGTCCGCACCCTCCTCCTGAATGAGATCGCAAATCAGGGGGGCCTTGTTAACGACGGACCTGGCATTACATAACATCAGCCGGGTACTCAGGGCCTGAGACTCTGCACAACCAGGCCTGCCAGACGGGTCGGGAGGGTCGGAGCGCGCCACCGCTTGGAGACAGCGGGCACGCGATCCCCTAACTTGATATGGCCCTCTACCCCCGTCATATCTGCCCCTCCCACTTATGGTGCCAATGAAACCCACCCCCTGTGTTTGCCCCCACGACTCATGACCCTCTGGGTTCCCCCAGACGTGCACTCCAGCCTGGCTGACTCCAAATCCCCCCGGGCTATCCCCCAAACCCGGACTGGGTGCCCTCCCTAACCCCAATAAATTTCCATCCCCCAACCCTCTCTTCGTCGCCCTCCCTAACCTCGATAAAACCCCGAATAAAAATCTAAAAAGTTTAAAACCCCCTCTAAAAATCCTTTTTTGATGGCCATGCCACCTCTCCGGATCCCAGGAACCGTCCTTGAGGTAGGCCATCGATAGACCGGAGGGCCACTCCAGGGAGTGGGGGACCCTCCCGAGGGCCCGCAATTCCGCCGAGGAGTATGTTCTTCTAGCCCTCGCCGTCGTCGGATCAGGGACCACCACCGAGATCACCGGCGTCCTTCGAGCCAGCCAATCCTGTTGTTGCCCCTGCCAATTACATCCCTCAATGGATGGGGGCCAAGGGGGGGGGGCAGGTCCACGTCCGTCGTCACTACCGCCGCGGCCTCCGTAAAATCGCCGCTGCCACCGTCCCAAAAGATCACCCGGGCGGCCTCCCGGCGGCTCCTTCGACGCCCCGAACGGGGCGGGACCCCTCGACACCCCCTCAATACATGGGGGTCGAGGGGGGGGGCTGGCTCCATGCCCGGCCTCCCGGCCACCGCGGCTTCCACTGTAACTCCTTACAGTGCAGGAGTTGCAGATTACAGGACAGTTTCCTTCTGAAACCAAACTGTTTGTTAGAGAGTAGGTTGTTTGTCTCTAAGTGGAGGATAATGAATTGGTTAATAATTGATTCCATGACTTTACAGGTGACGCAGCATAAGGAGATTGATCTGTAATTTTCAACTAGGCTGGGCTCTCCCTTTTTGAATTTGGGGATGACTGTGGCTTGTGACCATAGATTTGGCAAGGAGCTGGTCCTGAAAGATTTTTCAAAGATTATGCTTAGAGGTTCAGCTATGGCAGTGGATAGCCTTTTTAAGAAATGTGCACAAACTCCGTCTGGTCCTATAGATAATGATGGTTTTAGATTGCATTGTGCTTTTTCAACATTGTCTTCTGTAAAATCGATATGTATTAGATCATTGTAGTTGTCTGTGGTTTGACTAGGAAATAATGAGCATGATCTGTTGCTGCTTACAAATACTGAACCAAAGAATGTGTTAAAGAGTGGTTTAATGGTTGCAGTCATCGTTGCAGTCTTTACCATTTGGTTCTTTTAGGGGTGGGATGGACCTTGAGTCGTTTAGTTTGTTGTTTACAAAATTGAAGAAAGTGCGGGTGAAATTGGTGTGTACAAGGTTTTCCTCTTGTTTAGTGTGATAATTGGTACACTCAATCTTTATCTGGTGCTATAAATTTTTGTATCTGCTTTTAAAGTTGGCAACATGACCAGATTTGTTTTTCCACCAAAAGGATTTCTTTTTGGATTGTAGCTTCCTTATTGTTTTGGGTAATTTGTTTTTTCTGGTTTTGGGAGCTGTTATTGGTACATATAGTTTGATGATTCTTTTGACTTCAAGTAAAAATATGTTATAATGATCTTCAACTGTGTTGCATCCAGTGAATAGAATTTGCCAATCAAGAAATGAGAGATCGTTGTCTATAAGATCATAGTTGCCTTTTTTGAAGTTATAATTGGGGATCCTGTTGTTATGGTGATTATGGTGAGAACATATGTTGAGATAAAAGTCAATCATGCTGTGGTCACTGTTGGAAAAGTGTTCATTAATTTGTATTCCATAAATTGAATTCAAACTGTTGCAGAAGATGAGATCGAGGCAGTTGTTAAGTCTAGTATTGTTGGTTACTAGTTGTTCCAGTCCTAGTGTGGTAACGGCATTGTACAGGGTTGTATGAATGGGTTCAGATGTACATTCATTTAGTGTCCAATTTATAAGAGGTAAGTTAAGGTCACCAAGAAAAATGAGAGGGTTTGGGCAGGAGGCAGCCGATGTCAGTAAAGAAGTTATCTTGTTTGTGTGAATTATATCATAGTCAGGGGCACGATAGCAAAGTAAGAAGCGGATTGAGAAGTTTAAGGACAGTTCACAGATGATGGTCTCGGGAAGAGCAAGCTCTTGTAAAATTTGGATCTTTTTAAGGTTTAGATATTTTTTAAAGAATATAGCAACTCCATTACCTCTACGGATTTCGTGATCTGACCGAAAAACTTGATATTCTTTTGTAGTGGTAATGGAGTCTGGAAAAGATGCATTTAACCACGTCTCACAGACAAATATAATGTCAAATGTGGCTGAGCTTAGAAGGATGAGGAATTCATGCATTTTATTTGCGAGGCTTCTTGCATTAAGTAGTTTGCATTTAAGATATGAAGTAGTGGGTCTGGAGAAAGTAAGGGGCGTGCATCCCTAACGTTGGGTGATGGATATTGTGATGTGGGTTGAGGCTCTTGCTTTTGATACAGTCAGCATAATATAAAGATTTGTATTACAATGGTGTCAAGGGACGTTATACGTGTTTCAATGGTATCGACTCTTTCAAGCAGGGTAATGTATTTTTCTAGTTTGGGTCTGCATGGCGGACAGAAATATGGAAAAGCATTGATGGATGTTTTTAGGAATAGAGCCATTTGCTTGGGTAATTCTAAGCAATTATGGTGAGTGTAATGATTACAAAGAGAACATTTGATGTAATCTTCATTCTCCTTTAAAGTTTCCTTACAAATAAGGCAAGAGCAAGAGTCTTGTGGTTCTTTAGTAGGGGTTTCTTTCTTTTTAGGTTGAAGTTTGACATTGGATTGTTTTCCTGGCATGGTGGGTTTGTTGAGATGTTTGTTGATTAGGTTGTTCAATCAAACAAGGTATTATGGTAATCAATAAAGTAATATCGTGCCAAACAGTCTATTATACTAATCACATTAGTCAATTAATTTAACTAATCAATAATCATCCTAATAATTAATTACACTAATCAATAAACACAGTAGTCAATTATTTGTCCCAATCATTAATTTGCACTAAACATACTAATCATACTAATATTCAAAATAGTTAACCAAACTAATCAATAACCACTAGTCTTTGATAATCTATAATAATATATTACTAATGATAAGTAATTGTAAAAATTATTTAATCATTTAGTAAGATCAGTTAATCAATTAAACAGAGTTATATTGGGGAAAAATTAGGGTAGGAAGAGACTAATGGGAGGAAGAGGAGAAGATTTGGTTTGGATGGTATTGGGGGGTATAGGAAGAGGGCATATATTAGATTGGAAGTATAGATGTAAGTCTTTTGGCAGAAGATTATTCTTTATTTGTTTCTTCGGATCTTCAGTTAGTGATTTTTGGGAACCAGATCTGTCTTCACACGGATCTTCTTGTCTTTGAGCATATATTAGGCTGAAGGTAAAGATGAAAGTCTTTTGGCAGAAGGTTAATCTTCACTCATTACTTCAGATAATCAGCTAGCGATCATAGGAATTAGGTCTGTCTTATCATGGATCCCCTTGTCTTTAGTCAGCGATCTTAGAAATTAGGTTACTGCGTGAATTAGCAGGGCTGCACTCTGAGATCAGGACCTCCGATGTGGGATTTGATGATTGCAGATGATTAATGATGTAGGCGGCAGTTTGGGCAGCAGTTTTACTGGAAGGTTAGTGCTCCAGGGTCAGGCCCTCAGCCATTGGAAGTTTTCAATGTCCCTAACCAATGCAGGCCTCCTTATAAGTTTTATAAATATCATTATACTTTTATAAAGGAATAAATAATAATTATGCAACACAATGTGTATGTGCCCATTATCCATGTCTAACTTCCTGCTTAGTTAAGTGTTCCCTTGATTGTCATGGTTGCTTTCTCTCTAATACCTCTCTATTATCATATTCAGCAACTAACTTTCAACTCTACACAAAATATTCCATAATTTTAAGCCTCATAAACTTTTCCTAAATCAACAAACATACAATAGAATTTATTTCTCGCATCCAAAAATTTCTTAATTTTAAGATATTAAGAATGTCTTAATTTATAACCAGCTAAAGGACAATAATATTAATTGTATATCCCTGTCCAACATAAAATCCTGCTGCCTTTCCCCAATTTTGCTGTCTGTCACATTTTGTAAGTTTTCAGACTTCTCTCCCAAGTACATTAACAGGAACAATTAATAAACTAACTTCCCTGTAGCTTTTCACTCACCGTTACTATCTTTCCTTTTCCATGGGAGCAATGGCACCTTCTTCTAATTTAAGTTTAAAAATCCATGTGTAATAATTGCACAATTTTTTCACTATTTCATAATTCACTTATTTTCCAACAGGGTACCAAGACCTAGGCGAACACTGTAACCACTTATCACTGAAAGCACATAATTTTAAGTAATTTTAGCCATTTGGCTTAAAAAATGGCGATGCTAACATTTTAGAATTTTCTTGCCTATATAGTTTGATATGTTAAAATGATTGCAGGCTGCATTCTGCTACAGATCAAATGAATCATAAAATGTAGAGTTCCGTTGGAAATGTCATTAGATACCTGGCTCATATTACCATATGTGGTGGACATGTGCAGATGCTAAAATATATTGGACTAAAATCCACACATGGTTGGAAAAAATGACAAAAAACCACATAGACTTGAAACCAGAGATATTTTACCTGAAGTATACAGTAAGGAACTGCAATATTTGATTGTAAATGTATTAACAGCAGCTAGGATTTTATTTGCTAAAAACTGGAAAAATGAGAAAATACCAGTGCAGGAAGAAGTTATTAAGAAAATAATGGAATGTGCTGAAATGAGTAGATTGATCTTTGAAATTAGAGAACAAGATAAACACTTTTATAAGATTTGGGATTTATTTTATCAATTGTTAGACAATAAAATAGGGTAATGAAATATGTAGAATTTTAGAATATAAAGAATATGTAAAGATGTATTATCATAATATAACAATGGGATAGATTTGGGGTGATAATATGAATTGTCATATGATAAATCAATTAAAATATGAATTATCTTGCAGAACATGAATGAATAATAGTATAGTAAAATGATTCGTAACAATGATATTAATGTATTTAAGAATATTTGATAGATAATATGAGAGCATATACAAGTAATTGTAAGTGATGACTATGAAGTGGATGCCCAAAACAATTTGTAAACCAACCGACACACTGTATGTACGTAAGTGGAAGATGGCTTGATGTTTTTATGTTGTGTTTGTGTATGTATGTCTAAAAAATAATAAAATTTTGAAAAATAAAATAAAAATAAAATGTAGAGTTGCAAATTTATTTCTTTGCTGTTCATTTTTTGTTTTACAGATCTAAATAAATGAAGAACAGAACATATATAGAACCTTTGAGCCAAAAGATGAATGTCTGAAATTATATATCAGTCTCTTTAATCTGACCATATGAAGCTGGATTGTATACAGATATAAACAGTGGATCCAAACCTAAAAGCCTGTTTCACAAAAGACAAATTTTACCAACTGTAATTACTGGGAAAATGAAAAAAAATAAAAACAAGTTTACAGAGCATCTTTAAGGCAGATAAAATATTATAATGCAACATTATAAATAACTTTTTAAAAATGCATCTGGAGTGGGGAATATTGATCCTCCCCTGCATTTTAGCTATAAACATTTGATTATTCTGAATTATCAATCAGCAACCCATCTTAAAGCAATAACAGTAAATAATTGTTATTGATGTTTTTAGTATATGGATGTGTTGAATTCTTCAAAAAATAAAAAAAAATCCAAAAATGATTTTTATTGCCAGTTTGTAGTATATTTTGTAAAGAAACAGAGTACAGTATACACTCCAATTCACTATCCAATCAAAGATGCACCAACAGTTGCTTCTGCTGTTGTTGCTCTGGAATTAATCGAACCTTGTGTTCATATTCAGAGGAGGTTCAGCCAAATGGGTTTGTGCCTACTAATATCTAAGATGGGGATGGAATATCAAATCCTAGGATTGTGCATGAATCTGAGGCTGGGCTTTTAAAAAGGAAGAGGTGATGCATTTGAAAAATAATAACCTAAATATTAAGTTCAGGTATCAATGAATTGCAGGCAGGTTTTAGTCCATAAAAAAAAAATTGTCATCTGGATGTCCCCCAGTTTTAATACGTTTTTTCCTATGGGGAAAAGTGCATCTCTATTTTCTTATCCAACTAAAAAAATGTAGATAGGAATCTATTTGGCTTGATCCCATAATTTATTACTTTTATTTTTGGGTTCCATAATCCCAATCAGAATCAGATCTTTTACATTAGCTGTGGAGTTTTCTTTTACTGGAGAATAAATCAGAGAATAAGACAGCCAGTTTGTGTAGCGAGTTCTAGTGCAGCTTTAGGTACAAAGACAGTTGGGTGACCTTGGCCAGTCACCCTTTCTCAGCCCTCAGCAGGAACCAATGGCAAACCACTAATGAAATTTTGCCAAAAACATTGTAGGTACTTGTCCTGGCAATTTCCAGAAGTCAACACTGACTCAGAGCCCCCCAAAATATAATTTGTTCTGGTTCCAAACATAATTTGTTGCCACTAAATGGCACCAAAGGACACAATTTAACAGTGAAGAATTAATTTATATTATTTGTAGAATCTAAGGAGGTGGCTGAAGGGCAGAAAGGAAGTATATCCTGAATTCTTTCTTTGCTATTGTTTAGAGAAAGATTTAAAGAGGGCTAAAGAAAAGAGATCTTAAGGGGGAGTTAAGTGGGTGGGAAAGTTGGTGTGGAAGAAATTGTTAGAAGCAATGGCCATCCCATTGACTACCCATTATTTAGAATAAATAAAATAGAATAAATAGTTTGGTTGCAGCAATACAATAAGAGGGAATTGTGTATGGAAAAGATTTTTACAACTGATGTCAAGAGAGAGGAAGGAAGAAAAATATTTATTTATTTATTTATTTATTTATTTATTTATTTATTTATTCGTACTTCTATACCGCTCCCTCTCCCAAAAAGGGACTCAAGGCGGTGTACACTCAACAAACAAGATAATACAGAAAACAGAAGCGAAAACAGGTAAATAATCAAGATGGCCAAGAATCACCCCTATAAATTTCCAAAATATAAACCCCAATGATCTTATTTGGCTAGACCGGCTTGTTTGAACAGCAAGGTCTTAACTGCGCGCCGGAAGGTTAGGATGTCTGACATGGCTCGTATATCCGGGGGGAGACAATTCCAGAGGGATGGGGCTCCCACAGAGAAAGCGCGTAGTCTCGGGGCTGCTAGACGACAGCGATCCAGTGGTGGTACCCCGAGCAAGGCAACTCTGTGGGAGCATACTGGGCGGCGGGAGGTTGTTGGTGGCAGCAGGCGATCCCGTAAGTATCCAGGTCCCGAGCCATGGAGCACTTTGAAAACTGTAAGTACCACCTTGAAACGAATCCGGAAGGCCACAGGAAGCCAGTGCAGCCAGCGGAGAAGAGGTGTTATGTGGGCGTCCCGAGGGGCGCCCAAGATCATCCGTGCAGCTGCATTCTGAACTAACTGTAACCTTCGGAGACTTTTCAAGGGGAGCCCCATGTAGAGAGCATTACAGTAGTCCAAGCGGGAGATGACGAGGGCAGAGGTGACTGTGCGAAGTGCGTCCAGATCCAGAAAGGGTCGCAATTGGTAGATAAGACGAATTTGATAAAAAGCACTCCCGGTGGCGGCCGCAATATGATCATCCAAGGATAGCCGAACGTCCAGGAGTACACCCAAGTTGCGTGCCCTTTCCACAGGGGATAATGTCTCTCCTCCTACGGTCAGCGATGGAATAAGCTGACTGAATCTGGGGGCAGGAAACCACAGCCACTCGGTTTTGGTCGGGTTGAGACGAAGTCTGTTATGACCCATCCAACTCCGTACGGCCTCCAGGCACCGGGTCAGAACTAAGACGGCTTCGTTGGGGTGGTCAGGGGTGGAGATGTACAGCTGAGTATCATCAGCGTACTGGTGGAATTCCACCCCAAAGCCACGGATGATCTCACCTAGCGGCTTCATATAAATGTTGAACAGTAGGGGAGAGAGCACCGATCCCTGAGGTACCCCACAAAGTAGGGGCCTTGGGGTCGATCTCTGTCCCCCCGTCAACACAAATTGCGAACGGTCGGAGAGGAAGGAGGAGAACCATCGAAGAACGGTGCCTCCAATCCCTAACCCCTCCAACCGATGCAATAGGATACTGTGGTCGACAGTATCAAAAGCCGCTGATAGATCCAGAAGGACCAGAACAGAGGAATAGCCTCTGTCCCGTGCCCTCCAGAGATCATCCATCAACGCGACCAACGCTGTCTCAGTGCTGTGCCCGGGCCTGAAGCCCGATTGGAGGGGGTCGAGAAAATCCGCTTCATCCAGGTACTGCGGGAACTGACGTGCCACCACAGTCTCTATGACCTTCGCTACAAAGCGAAGGTTGGAGACAGGACGATAATTGGATAGCAATGTTGGATCCAAGGACGGTTTCTTGAGGAGGGGTCGAACCACCGCTTCTTTCAAAGTGGCGGGTAGAAACCCCTCTCTCAAGGAAGCGTTAATAATGCCTTGGAGCCAGCCTCGTGTTACCTCCCGAGTGGCTAAGACCAGCCAGGAGGGACACGGGTCTAATAAACAAGTGGTAGCGTTCAGTCCCCCCAGTATTCTGTCAACGTGTTCTTTTGTAACAGAGTCGAACTCAGCCCAGATGACCTCACCGATATCTGACGTCGCCCTCTCGCCCGGAGATGACCAGTCGGAGTCCAGTTCGTTCCGAATCTGAGCGATTTTGTCCTGGAGAAATATAGAAAATTCCTCAGCTCGACCCTGCAAAGGGTCCTCCCGCGACTCCACATTCAAGAGGGAGCGGGTCACCTTAAACAGGGCGGCTGGGCGGTTTTCTGCGGACGCAATAAGGGTGGAGAGGTAAGTTCTCCTCGCCATCCTTATCGCTACTAAATACGTCTTAATATAAGAACGTAGTAGTGTTCGGTCAGACTCAGAACGGCTGGTCCTCCAACTACTCTCTAGGCGTCTTTTCCGGCGTTTCATCTCCCTAAGCTCCTCGGAGAACCAGGGAGCTACTTGGGAGCGGCGCCGGGTCAGAGGCCACAAGGGCACAACCCAGTCAAGCGCTCCAGCAGTCGCCGTATTCCAGGCGGCAACTAGGTTTTCAACCGAGTTGTGTGTGTGAGTTTCGGGAAATGGCCCAAGCTCCATCAGGAACCGATCTGGATCCATCAGGCGCCTGGGGCGGTACCATTTTAATGGTCCCGCCTCCCTGCAGTTAAGAGGTGTGGAACGGAAGTCAAGCTTTAGGAGTGAGGGATCTGACCATGACAGGGGTTCTATGACTATATTCCCTATACCCAGATCACTTTGCCACTGATCAGAGACAAAAACTAAATCCAGGGTATGACCTCCAATGTGAGTAGGGTCCCGGATTAACTGGGTTAGGCCCATGGCTGTCATGGAAGCCATGAACTCCTGAGCAACTCCCGAGGTACCGCCGGCGGAGGGAAGGTTGAAATCCCCCATGACTATAAGCCTAGGGGTTTCAACCGTCATGCCAGCAATAACCTCAAGAAGCTCAAGCAGGGCAGATGATGCATAGCAGGGAGCCAGGTAAGCAATCAATAAGCCCATCTGAACCTTGGGACCAAACTTCACGAAAAGAGATTCACATCCGGATGTCTGAGAAACAGTGGACTCCCTCGGACATAGATCTTCCTTGATAACTAACGCAACACCTCCACCCCTTCCCTGGGTCCTCGGCCGATGAAAAACTCGAAACCCGGCCGGGCACATATCAACCAGAGGGACACCCCCCTCTGGGCCCAGCCAAGTTTCGGTAACACCCACCAGGTCCGCCCACCCTCAAGGATCAAATCATGAATGAGAGGGGCCTTGTTCATGATGGACCTGGCGTTACACAACATCAGCCGAAGGCCCAGGGCCCGATCACTCAGACCACCTGGAGAACGGGAAGTGATAATGGGGTCGGAGCGCGCCACAGCAGATAGGTAGCGGGGGCGCGCTCCCGAAACAGAATGTGGCCCCTTATAAACGCCAAATCTGCCTCTCCTGCTCACCGTTTTAATAGAATTAATGACACCCTCATTTGAACAACCCCCCATCTTCAATCGAGCCATGTCAGAGTCCCAACCACTCCGGCTATGTTCAAACTGTGACCAGGTCGGAGCCCCAGGTGGGTTGTCCCCCAGTTCCCACATGGTTAACCCTAATTTGTGTAAAGAATTGATTAAAAATTTTAAGTAACCCTCCCTCCCACGCTTCCGACGATCCCACCATCTCTCCGGATCCCAAGATCTGTCCTTGAGATGGGACTTGGAGAGATAAGGGGGCCAATTTTGAGATAGGGGGACATATCTCAAGGCCCGTAGTTCTGTTGAGGAATATTTAAGTATTTCAGGTTGTGGCCTCCCAAGTTGCCAATAGTCAGGTAAAGAATGAAATGGGCGAGAGAGAGCAAGTTGTGATGATGGAATTGGAAGTGGTAATTGAGGTGGGGAGTCCGGTGATGATGTTGGGCTGTATGGTAATGGACTTAGAGACAGAGTTAGTGGGTCTGTATAGTCCAAATAATATCGTCCGGGAGGGTTTGGAGGATGTTCAGAAAGTAGGCAGAGTTCATGGTCAGGCCTCCAGGTAGTTGACAAGAAGGGCGGAGATCTCGGCCCCGCTTCTGGGATTGGCCTCCATAGGGAAGTTGAGGAAGGGGATAATCTCGACCCCGCCCCCGAGCTCCCCAGCCATCCCAAAGAACTCTGCTGCGGTAGGGGAGATGGTCGATGGCTGGCTGGTGGAGTTGGTTCCGTCACCAGGCCTCGTCGCCATCCGAGGGGCATCCGATGTGATGACGGCGGCGACAACCAAGAGGGCAGGGTATGGTCATACGGTGGTCCCGGCTCCCGTTTGTAAGGCCTCTGCTGTGGTGGAGGCGGCGGCCAGGAGGATAGAATATAGCCGTGCGGAGGTCCCGGATCTGTCCCCAGGCCTCGACGCTGTCTGTAAGATCTTTGCCGCAACGGCGGTGGTGGAGGCCACGAGGAAAGAACATGGCCGTGCGGCGGTCCTGGCTCCGCCCCCAGGCCTCGCCGCCGCCTGCAAGATGTCAGCTGTGGCGGCGGCGGTGGCCGTGGCCATGAGGGCAGTCGACGGCTGATCGGAAGTCTCAGTCCCGTCCCCATGCCCCGCCGCCGATCGAAGAGCAATCGCCGTGGAGGCGGGGGCGGTGGGAGCCATGAGGGCAGCCCCAGGCAAGGCCCCGGCAATGGTCGTGCAGGCACCAGGGCAACCGGATCCGGTCTCGGCTCCGCCCCCAGGCCTCGCCGCCGTCCGCAAGATGTTTGTCGCGATGGCGGCGGCGGCGGCGGCAGCCATGGTCCCGGCAATGGTTGTGAAGGCACCAGGGCAATCGGACCCGGCCTCGGCTCCGCCCCCAGGCCTCGCCGCCATCCGCAAGATGTTTGCCGCGATGGCGGAGGCGGCGGCGGCCATGGCCACAGGGGCAGCCGACGGCCGATCGGGAGTCTCAGTCCCGTCTCCGGGCCTCGCCACCGATCGAACAGCACTCGTTGTGGTGGCGGCGGCAACGGTCGCGAAGGCACCGGGGCAACCGGACCCGGTCCCGGCTCCGCCCCCAGGCCTCGCCGCCGCCCGCAAGACGCCCGCCTGCAACGGCGGAGGCAGCGGCGGCCATGGCCACGAGGGAAGCCGATGGCTGATCGGGAATCCCAGTCCTGACTCCGGGCCTCGCTGCCGACCAAAAAGCACTCGCCGCGGTGGCGGCGGCGGCGGGAGCCACGAGGACAACCTCGGGCAAGGCCTCGGAAACGGTCGTACAGACACCGGAGCAACCAGATCTGGCGCCGCCCGAGGGCCCCTCCGAGGCCCCGGCGGTCGTCCCGGGGCTGGCAAAGCTCCCGAAGGTGTCAACAGTCTGGGCCCAAACCACGGACAGGTGGGACAGGAGGCAGCGATCCTGGCCCTGTCCCCGAGATCAACCACCGTCCAAGAGAGATCCGCTGCTGAGGTGGGCCACTGCCGGTCGCGAGGGCAGCTCCAGGCATGGCCCCGACAACGGTCGACCAGCCGGGGAGGCCAAAAGGATCCAACGCCGCCCCGAGGCTCCCCCAAGGCACCGGTGGTCTCCCCGAGGCTGCCCACCCTCCCCCAGGGTCCCCCCGACACCATTGCCATGGGTGAGGACCCGGGGGAGGGGGCTCATCACAACATCGGATCATCTCGGGGAAGGACATCAACCGAACAGCCTCTGGTCGCCATGTTGGAAGTCAGACATCCTTAAGCAACTGTTCAAGAAACCAGCATCGTAAATGACAGCATTAAATAAAAATTTCCAGCAATCACAAGGGAAAATATTAAATAAAATGAAATAAAAATGGAACTAAAAAGTGAAATTATGACTATCACAAAGAGTATGGAATGCGAGCAATTTATTAAGTTAAAAATAGATTAATTACAAAGCAGGTCAGATACAACTGTAAATTACTGGTTAGGAATGCAAATTAAAATATGCAAAAATAAGGTAAGAGAACCTCTGTCAGCTCTAGATGGATTTAGACCATTGGGTCCGATGGATTACATCCCAGATGGGATCCCAGCCAACATCCTTGAAGGAACTGACAGATGTGATTTCAGAACCGTTGAAACATATCTTTCTAAGTTCTTGCAGCACAGGAAAACTAACTGAGGACTGGAAAAGAGCAGCTGTAGTTCCTACCTTCAAGAAAGGAAAGATAGAAAATTACAGACCAATCAGCCTGACATTAATGCCTGGGAAGATCTTGGAAAAGATAATCAATCAACAAATCTGCAAACGCCTACAAAGTTATAACCAGTAGCCAACATGGGTTGGTCAAAAACAGATTAGGCCAAACAAATCTTTTTTTTATTTTATTTTTTATTTTATTTATTTTGTCAAACATTTATTAGATAACAGGTATAAATATAAACATGGTTATAAATACATGAAATGGATACGAATAAGGAAAAAAAACAATAGGACAGGGACGGTAGGAACGTTTTGGTGCGCTTATGCACGCCTTCTACAGGACTCTTAGGAAAGGGGTGAGGTCAATAGTAGACAGTCTAATGATGAAGGTTTTGGGGTTTGGGGAAGAAACCACAAAGTCAGGTAGAGTATTCCAGACATTGACTCTCTGTTGCTGAAGTCGTATTTCCTACAATCAAGTTTGGTGTGGTTTATCTTTAATTTATATCTATTTTGTGCTCTTGTATTGTTTTGGTTAAAGCTGAAGTATTCATTGATAGGTAGGACATTGCAATATATAATTTTATGTACTATACTTAGATCAAACCGAAGGTGGCGTAGTTCTAGGTTGTCTAGGTCTAAAATTTCAAGTCAAGGGTGGCAAAAGTATTCTGCTACGAGTAGTGGAGTGGAGGACTCTTCTCGTAAAATATTTCTGGAATTTCTCAATTGTATTAATATCAGATATGTAATGTGGATTCCAGACTGATGAGCTGTATTCAAGTCTAGCAAATGTTTTATATGCTCTAGTTAGTAGAGAGATATTACTGGAGAAAAAGCTACGCAGAATTAGATTAACAATTCTTAATGCCTTTTTGGCTATGTAGTTACAGTGGGCTCTAGCACTTAGATCATTTGAGATGAGTACTCCAAGGTCCTTGATAAAGTTTGTGTCATCAACAAGGTCTTGACTATTCAGCTTGTATTTTATTGTTTGATTTTTTTTGCCAATATGCAAGACAGAGCATTTATTTGTTGAGATCTGAAGTTGCCATTTGTTTGACCATTCTGATACATAGTCGAGGTCTTTTTGAAGGATAGCAGCATTGTCAGTGGTGTTGAATAGCTTTACATCATCAGCAAAAAGAATGCTGTTGCTCTTAATATTATCACAGAGGTCATTAATATGGAGTATGAAGAGAGTTGGTCCTAGAACACTGCCTTGGGGAACACCACTGTTGACAGGTACAGAATTTGATAGGACACTCCCAATTTTGACATTTGTTGCCTGTTTGACAGGAATGCTTCTATCCAGTTATGCAGGTGTCCAGAGATACCATAAGACCTTAATTTTAGGAGTAGTTTGTTGTGTACCACTGAATCAAAGGCTTTACAGAAGTCTATGTAAATTGCGTGAATTGCTTTGCCCTGATCAAGTTGTGTAGTCCATATGTTTTTACAGTGCAAGAGTTGCAGATTACAAGACAGTTTCCTTCTGAAGCCAAACTGTTTGTTAGAGAGTAGGTTGCTCGTCTCTAAGTGGAGGATAATGCATTGGTTAATAATTGATTCCATGACTTTACAGGTGACGCAGCATAAAGAGATTGGTCTGTAATTTTCAACTAGGCTGGGGTCTCCCTTTTTGAAGATGGGAATGACTGTGGCTAGTGACCATAGATTTGGCAAGGAGCTGGTCCTGAAAGATTTTTGAAAGATTATGCTTAGAGGTTCTGCTATGGCAGTGGATATCTTTTTTAAAAAGTAGGCACAAACTCCATCTGGTCCAATAGATAAAGATGGTTTAGATTGCGTAATGCTTTTTCAACATTGTCTTCTGTAAAATTGATATGTATTAGAACATTGTCGTTGTCTGTGGTTCAACTAGGAAATATTGGGCACGATCCATTGCTGCTTACAAATACTGAACCAAAGAATGTGTTAAAGAGGTTGGCTTTAATGGTGTCATCATTGCAGTCTTTACCATTTGGTTCTTTTAGGGGTGGGATGGACCTTGAATCTTTTAGTTTGTTGTTTACAAAATTGAAGAAAGCGCGGGTGAAATTGATGTGTACAAGGTTTTCCTCTTGTTTATTGTGATAATTGGTACACTCAGTCTTTATCTGGTGCTATAAATTTTTGTATCTGCTTTTAAAGTTGGCAACATGATCAGATTTGTTTTTCTGCCAAAGGGATTTCTTTTTAGATTGTAGCTTCCTTATTGTTTTGGGTAATTTGTTTTTTCTGGTATTGGGAATTGTTATTGGTACATATAGTTTGATGGTTCTTTTGACTTCAAGTAAAAATATGTTATAATGGTCTTCAACTGTGTTGCATCCAGTGAATAGAATTTGCCAATCAAGAAATGAGAGATCGTTGTCTATAAGATCATAGTTGCCTTTTTTGAAGTTATAATTGGGGATCCTGTTGTTATGGTGATTATGGTGAGAACATATGTTGAGATAAAAGTCAATCATGCTGTGGTCACTGTTGGAAAAGTGTTCATTAATTTGTATTCCATAAATTGAATTCAAACTGTTGCAGAAGATGAGATCGAGGCAGTTGTTAAGTCTAGTATTGTTAGTTACTAGTTGTTCCAGTCCTAGTGTGGTAACGGCATTGTACAGGATTGTATGAATGGGTTCAGATATACATTCATTTAGTGTCCAATTTATAAGAGGTAAGTTAAGGTCACCAAGAAAAATGAGAGGGTTTGGGCAGGAGGCAGCCGATGTCAGTAAAGAAGTTATCTTGTTTGTGTGAATTATATCATAGTCAGGGGCACGATAGCAAAGTAAGAAGCGGATTGAGAAGTTTAAGGACAGTTCACAGATGATGGTCTCGGGAAGAGCAAGCTCTTGTATAATTTGGATCTTTTTAAGGTTTAGATATTTTTTAAAGAATATAGCAACTCCACCACCTCTACGGATTTCGCGACCTGACCGAAAAACTTGATATTCTTTTGTAGTAGTAATGGAGTCTGGAAAAGATGCATTTAACCATGTCTCACAGACAAATATAATGTCAAATGTGGCTGAGCTTAGAAGGATGAGGAATTCATGCATTTTATTTGCGAGGCTTCTTGCATTAAGTAGTTTGCATTTAAGATATGAAGTAGTGGGTCTGGAGGAAGTAAGGAGTGTGCATCCCTAATGTTGAATGTTTGGGTGATGGATATTGTGACGTGGGTTGAGGCTCTTGCTTTTGATACAGTCAGCACGGTAATCAATGTATAGTTTTGTATTACCTAATTCATGTAATCTTTTGAACTCAAAACATAGCTCTAGGGATCGTACATGTTGCTGTAAGGTTAGATCAGGGCGAGAACGAAGGTTCTTATGGTTGTTGTTCTTTGTGAGTGAATTTATTGAGAAAATGAATTTGCACTTCCTTGTTTCATTTTTGCAAACAACCCTGCATAGGCATGGGATCATCAAGCCAACTTTGTTTTTAAGCTCCGGACCGACATGGAAAATATCAAGTATTTCTTCAGGGGAGATGGTTGATCCTTGATTTTCTATGATGATGTTTCGAACATTAGAGATGTCATCATTGTCATTGACTTCTAGACCAAATAAGATGGCATTTGGTCGCTTTCATTCATGCTCAACAGCTTCTTTGATGAGAATGGGGATATCAATATTTGTAGGATTTGTTTTTTTTTGTGGATTGGGATTTTGGTTGCTGTTGTTGAGTAGAGATATGGTCTGTAGATGTTTGATATTCATTTTTTAGTGCTGTCTCTTTTTTCAAGGTATGCCAATCTAGTTTATATAGGGTCCAGGGATGCTACAATGGTGTCAAGGGACGTTATACATGTTTCAATGGTATCGACTCTTTCAAACAGGGTAATGTATTTTTCTAGTTTGAGTCTGCATGGCGGACAGAAATATAGAAAAGCATTGGTGGATGTTTTTAGGAATAGAGCCATTTGCTTGGGTAATCCTAAGCAATTATGGTGAGCATAGCTGTTACAAAGAGAACATTTGATGTAATCTTCATTCTCCTTTAAAGATTCCTTACAAATAAGGCAAGAGCAAGAGTCTTGTGGTTCTTTAGTAGGGGTTTCTTTCTTTTTAGGTTTGACATTGGATTGTTTTCCTGGCATGGTGGGTTTGTTGAGATGTTTGTTGATTAGGTTGTTCAATCAAACAAGTTATTATGGTAATCAATAAAGTAATATCGTGCCAAACAGTCTATTATACTAATCACATTAGTCAATTAATTTAACTAATCAATAATCATCCTAATAATTAATTACACTAATCAATAAACACAGTAGTCAATTAATTGTCCTAATCATTAATTTGCACTAAACATACTAATCATACTAATATTCAAAATAGTTAAACAAACTAATCAATAACCACTAGTTTTGATAATCTATAATAATATATTACTAATGATAAATAATTGTAAAAATCAAATAATCATTTAGTAAGATCAGTTAATCAATTAAACAGAGTTATATTGGGAAAAATTGGGGCAGGAAGAGAATTGGAGGAAGTGGAGAAGATTTGGTTTGGATGGTCTTGGGGGTATAGGAAGATGGCATATATTAGGTTGGAAGTATAGATGAAAGTCTTATGGCAGAAGGTTATTCTTTATTTGTTTCTTTGGATCTTCAGTTAGTGATTTTTGGGAACCAGATCTGTGTTCACACGGATCTTCTTGTCATCGGGCATATATTAGGCTGAAGGTAAAGATGAAAGTCTTTTGGCAGAAGGTTAATCTTCACTCATTACTTCAGATCATCAGCTAGGGATCATAGGAATTAGGTCTGTCTTCTCACAGATCCCCTTGTCTTTGGTCAGCGATTCTTAGAAATTAAGCTAATCTTTCATTCTTCAACTGAATTATTGGCTCAGCAAAATACTGTGGAGATAGCATATTTAGATTGCAGTAAAGTGTTTGATAAAGTAGATCAAACCTACTTCTTGGCAAGCTAGAAAAATGTGGGATAGACTGTATCACTATGGGATAGATCTGTAATTTTATTCAATGTGTAGTCCTCAATGGAACTACATCTACATTTAGGGAAGCAAGCGGTGGCGTACTCCAAGGTTCCGTTTTGGGGACAATACTATTCAATATCTTCATAAATTACTTAGATGAGTAAATAGAAGGGGAATTCATCAAATTTGAGGATAACACTAGGCTGATAGAAACAGCCGACCCACCAGAAGACAAGCTCAAGATCCAAAAAAATCTTGACAGACTTGAACATTGGGCCCTATCTAACAAAATGGAATTCAACATAGATAAAAGTAAGGTTCTACACTTAGGCAAGAAAAACCAATTGTATAGGTACAGGCTAGGTAAAACATGGCTTAATGCCATCAATTTTGAGAGGAATCTTGGAGTCCAAGTGGACAATCACTTAAATATGATTTTTTTGAAGTGTTTCTTATGGTTCTTTCTTTAATTCTAATTCCAATCTTTTATGTTCTTCTTCTAATGTTTTTGGTTTATTTTCTTTTTCTTATTTTCACCCCCAATGTAGGTTACAGCTAATCCCCAAATATACGCCTTTGATAGTATCCCATAGATTGTGTAATGAAGTTTCTTCTTTCCTGTTCTTTTTTTTAAAAAAGTCAATTTCTCTTTCCATAGTTTGTATATATTCATTGTCTTTTAGTATTGATTGGTTTAATGTCTATCTCTGTTTTTTTGTTCTTTCCACTTGACTCTCACTGTGTTGTGAACTGCCCAGACACTTGCCTCTATACGTATTTCTTGAATATTTGACTTTAACTGTCACAGTAATGGCTCTTGTTCTTGTCCTCCAGGGAAATTCCCTTTTTCCTCTACAGGTCCTGGGGGTGATAAACGATTTACATCAGTGACCACCAACCTTTTGGACACCAGGGGGAAATTCTGTGGAGAAAGGTTTTTCCGAAGCCTGGAGGGGGCTGGGTGTCACCTGCTTCCTGCATGCCATGGATGGGAATTCACTTGTTTGCACAGCTCAGATTCTGGCATGCCGCAGCCCATGACGATCCATGGACTGGGAGTTGGGTACCCCTCATTTACATTAAAGAAAAAAATGAGGGGATTTTTTGGACTCAAGTTGCACAAGAAAGATAATAATACATATTGCTTTCATCAGAGAAGTTGCAGCAAAGGATTTTTCTTATACACACCTATAAAAATTAGACTTTTGAATTTAAGAAATAATTTAAAATATTGACAACATATTTTCTCTAAAAGACAAAACAGGAAAAAGGTAAATAAAATGTAAAATCATATTTTTCCTTGTAAAAGGGAACTTTCCTAGTTAGTAAGAGAAAGATGGATCTTGTTTCCTTCTGATAGGGAAACAATGTCTTATATTCTCTCTCCTCTCCTTGGGAGCTAATAGTATTTTGACCTTCTAGATATTTCTTGAAGTGCAACCCAATCCTAGATTTATGGTATTTAGTGAAAAAACATTTGTACCTTCTGCGGTATTTGGTTAAAAAACATTTGTACCAAATTGTACAAACAGTTTCCCTGATATGATTGGCTAATGTTTAACTGCATGTTGCTGAAGATTGTAAAACTCCAGAATAATTTCAGAAAAGAACTGAATATCTAACAAACTTGAGATTTCTATAAATATTGATATAATAAATATAAAATAGATACAGTGTTAGGACATGGAAGAATGAGAAAATTGTTTCCATGGCCAAGAATTTTTCATAAAAGTCATGTATAATAATTTTGTTGTTAGCTGCTGCTACTGAAGACCTTGGGAAAGTTTAGAATTGATCAACACTGGAATGTGAGTTTTTTTCTTCTTCTGAAGAGTTGGACGCACTGCCTGAAAAGCTGAACTATTGCTTGATTTGTTTGCTGTTACCACCATAACACAAAGTTCATAAAGCTATCATGAAATCCTCATTTAGCTATCAAGATCATATTCTTATTCCAGTAATACTTCCTCTTTACAAGTTTCCTAACAAAAAAAAAAAAAACAAGCAAAAAGGAGGAAGGAATGATAGTAACTTGGAGAAATCAGCTGAAATAGCAAAACCTCTGAACAGAATTTTAGTGGTTGGGAGATTACTTGAAGAGCTATGAAGGGCTGGCTGCTCCTGGTTGCTGCTTTTCTTCTCTGGCCAGGCTTCTCTTCTCAAAATGGTAAGTTAAGACAAAGAGAAATTAAGGGGAAAGTAGTGTCTGCTGCATTCATTAAAGGGCCAGTTATTTTTAGAGAACGCAGTTTAATTTTTATCTTGTGTCTATTTGGAAATTTGTATTGCCAGGTTCTTTAATAATATCATAGATTTATAATTCCAATCCTCTTTTGAAATACAATATTTTTCAGCAACTGATTTGTAAATAGCAAACTACTTTACTTTGTATCAATATTATATATTCATGCCTATTTGGAGGGTCTTTGTTTCAGTTAATAAACAACTTGATATGATAATAACCAAGAGATTACCAAGAGGGTTCATAAGTCGAAGTGTTTGAAATTATAGAGATATATCTCAGTGGGGTTTACATCAGGATAAATACAAAGAAATCAGTGGAAGTTTAAATTCACAGTGATTATATGTTTCACAAGAAGATGAGGATAACATTCACTTCAGTAGACATTGAAGCTAAGACTATATTTGTTGATATTCAAAGTAATATTCATACTTTTGAGCCAATCGTATATTTATCACTGTTTTTTCATGGTTACAAAAGTGAAAGAAGAGGAGAACTGGAACTGGTCTCAATCAATAGAGAACATAGAAGGCAGTCTTTTCTCTATAATTACAAAATTAACGGATAACACATCAGTACAATCATGAATGAATGCTACCCATATCAAGCTCTTACTTTCAAATTTAATAGGTGAAGGGTTAGAGATAGTTATTCGGCAGCTATTTTCTTCCATTTTTCTGCCCAGCATGGCTGATTTAAAAAGTATATTTGCATTTTTTATATATTATAATAACTTAGTGTGCATATTTGTGTGTGTGTGTGTGTGTATTTTTTCTCTATTGTATTCTCTTAGATCCCTACTGTGCTATGTATTTCTAAAAAGAAAAAGAAAAGAAAGAAGAACTAGGGAAAAACTTGAGAACGTTAAAAACTACAGAATAAATTCTATATGGCAGCATTTAGACCTGGCAAAAAGAAACAAATATAGATAGTATGTATTGAGAAATTAATATCAAGGTTAATATTAGTAAGCAATGGGTTAATATCTCTAGGAAAGGAACTATTGACAGCATTAAAAATTTTGATCAGATAGTGCTGATGAAGTATACACGGAAAGAAGAGAAGTGTCAACTCATAAAATATTTCTATGGTCTTTTTAGAGTTGCAAACAGAAAGGAAGGGGGTAGTAGTATGGCAGTTTGCAAACTGAAAGTCCATTCCATAAATATTTTCAAAGATGAAAATAGGTGACTGAAGTTTCTGCCACGCAAAATTCTAACTGAAGAACATGAGTGATGACTCTTGGCTATGGATGTGTCTCATTGGACAATATGAATTATGATACACCGAGGGGGTGGGGGAACCCAGGGTCAAGGGTGACAATGAAGTATATGTCTCAGAGTCGGCTACACCAAGGAAGTGCCAGACATTTTAATTCCCAATAAATCCTTTTGAGGTTTTGGAAGTTCGAGACTCATGATTTAAATGTGGATAATTGCCAGAATCCTGACAACAGAATGATTACAACTGAGAAAGGTTTAATCACAAAAATCCAATATATAAAACTGTCAGAAAGATTTCTCCAGGACCAACCAGGGTAAACCAAATTGCTGGCAAGGATGAAATTCCACAGAATTACATGCTTCTATGGGAAATTTTGATAGCCTTTCAATCTCTCTTTATCTCCCTATATCTATATTTTCTTAGGTTAGGTATCAGCAAGGAAAGCTAACCTATTACAGGTAGTTCTTGAGTTATGTCCCACTTGGAGCCACCACATCACTGTCATAACTTGTTGTGGTCTTAAAGTAAGTCAACTCACATGACAATTTTATGACATTTTTTTACTGGCCATAAAGCAAATTACTGTACTCATTACACAAATCTATATTTCATTGATTCACCATGGGCAGGGGTCTGAAAATCTGAAAATCAGTGCTGGTGTCTTTTAGTTGCCAGCTAGTTTTTGGCAAAATTGTCATAACCAGGATCACATGACTGCAGGACATTATAAATTACACATTTGCCCAGTGACCAAAATGTGGTCATGTCACCATTGCGGTGAGCAACTGTTGTAATTTTAAATCCAGGTTGTAAGTGTCCCCTTTGGAACTTTGAAAGTCACTAAGCAATGAGTCATTAATCAAGTACTACCTGTAGCATAGATTAAGTGTGTAGCAGGTACTGTTTTTCTAGTTTTATGGGCCATCACTGACCTATGGGCCTTCCGGCGCGCACTGAAGACCCACCTTTTTCAGCAGGTTGGTCTGGCCTAGTCCCATTAGTAGGGTTTTAATTTTTAAATCTTCATTTTTAATGGGGTTTTATTGGTTTTATTTTTAATTACAGCCGTGCATTTAATTCTCTTTTAATTCATTTTAAAATTTATATCGATTGTATTTTATTGTGGCTGTTCACCGCCCCGAGTCCCTATTTGGGAGAGGGCGCGGTATAAAAGTTTTAATAATAATAATAATAATAATAATAATAATAATAATAATAATAATAATAATTTAGACAAAAGTGGGAACTAATTATCCAGGAGGGAAATTTGTTATCTCACAGCTCATAAGAGTAGATAGGAAGAGCAAACTTGTCGAAGCAGGTGAGATAATTTAATGTAAATATAATTTCAGAATGTGAAGAACCAAATGAAATTGACTTTGGGGAAATTGTGAGCACCGAGAAAGTAAAATACCTGGAAAATGACGGAGTGCAATACAGGTGCAACCCTGGCTATGTCTTGGAAGGACCTGAATGGATTCAGTGTCAGGGACAAGAATGGACACATCATCCACCAAAATGCTTGGGTAAGTCATCATGCTTTCTTTGATTAGTATAGACCTGGGAGAAAGTGCAGAATTAATCCAATAGAAGAATAGCTTCCATTTAAAAAAAAAAAATAGGATCAGGTTTTATTCAAGCCAACACTTTCCTGACGTCAGTTTTTTCTTTTGAAATCTGGAAAAATGAGCTGTGTTTAATTTTCCTGATTTGCTTGAGTAAGCAAATCAGTTGATACAATTATCATTTCTTCTCTATTAATAGTACATAAACTAGATCCCACTCTCCTTGTGGGTAATTCTTCACATTCCCACATCCTTCCTGGCCACCTCTCTGTGAGATAACAGAAGATCAAAATTCAGTACAGTTTCTCCAAAGATTATTTAGAAGACAAAATACCATCACTGAAACATTTCTGATCAAGACTCAGATTCATCCATTCATTTTTCATATTTCTAAACTGCCTATCTCCCTGAAAGAGGGTGTATATCTGACTGTTATCTTGGTAGTAGCTTTTCTTTCAGTTCCCCAATATTATTCCCATTGGGGAATTACAGATTCTAGATATTAGGCTGTTATTTATTATTTATTTCTTAATTTTTCATGACAAAAATTCCCCTTTCTTTAACCCTTGTGATTTGTAAATTGGGTTGATTTTCTTGGTAGTGGAACGGAAGGAAACCAATGGACAAATTAACTCCCTTGAAAAGGACAATCTTATTTTCTGTTTTTTAGTACCCTGCAGTATCACAAGACAACATCTAGCAGCAAAAAACTTGTTTGTGTTTGGGAATCAAAGAAAAGCTCGGCTTATTCGAAGTAATCAGAGCCTACAATTTCAGTGTAATGAAGGATATGTCCTTGTGGGTCCATCAGTCAGAAAGTGTGTTGACGGTTACATGGATTTCCCAATATGTATCTCTGGTAAGCATGCTGTCAATATGATGGATTCCTCTGGGATCGTAACTAATTAAAATAATTAATATAACAAATATGAACATTTGCTTCTAAAGTCCCATTCTTTTAAAAATGATTTAATCTTCATTCACATCTTGGTTTGGAATTTTAATAGTTGTAATCTAAAACAAGGAACCTGAAGCACACCAGATTGGAGAAGGATGTTGTGATATTTTTCTAAGGTTCAGTCCAAAACCTTGAACTTCAGCCAAGAATTATGATTCCATGTGGTTGAAGATATGTATAATATTGGTAAACATAGGAATATGTTCCAAAAATTGCAAAGGTTCTATAAAAACAAGTTGATGTCATATCATTAAAGGAGCCCCATTTTTGCATGATGAACAGCCTCTTTTGTTTGAAATAGCTTGGATGAATTTATCATATAATCATGTTGATATTGATCTGACTGGTATTATGATTTAATTAATAATTCCATAGATGAATGATATTTTATTATTCTTTGTTTGAAGAGATTTAATTTTCAGATTGTTATGATAATTTGTATAGCCCTACAAAAATTAATCCAGAAGATATTTTTTTTAATTGTCACTCTGTCCCTTCATTGTTATTTATAAGAGCCATGTTGGCTTAGTGGCTAGAATGCAGTACTGCAGGCTAATTCTGCTCACTGCCAAGTTCCAGCGGTTTGGCAGTTCAATTCTGACTGGCTCAAAGTTGACTCAGCTTCCATCCTTCCATGGTTGGTAAAATGAGGAGCCAGATTGTTGAGAATAATATGCTGACTCTGTAAACTGCTTAGAGAGGGCTGTAAAACACTGTGAAGCAGTATATAAATCTAGGTGCTATTGCTATTTGTAAATGGAAGTTTAAATCTTGGATGTTATCAATCTGATAGAAACATTTCTCCTAAAAAACATATTTATAAAATAATTGGAAAGTGATGTGAATTGAATAAGCAGATAAATTGTTAGCATGTTGTTTAAAACAAATGAAACAACAAAATATAAAGTTTGAAATATATACATATGAGGGCCTGAGATTACAGATCCTGCATGTATTAATTTACATTTTTCCAATGGAATGAACAATCATACAGTACTGATATTACTAGGCAGTGATTTTATCATCTCTATCTATGTGTAATAATTAATTTATCTGAATATTATCTTTTATGATCTTTAATGGAGAGTGATTATGTGACAGTCTTGCAAGGTAGACCCAGACAGGATGAATGATCAGATTAGCTAATTCTAATTTTCTATAGAATTACATTAATAGAATCCTGCAATTCTAAAGTACATTCCTTCCCCTTTGTGCCCTTTATGGCCCTTGAAACTGGGAGGGTTTCTTCTCAACCACTTGCCCTGTCTCTTCCTGGCAAGGACTAAGTTGCCTTTTAGCTGATGATTCCCTTGGCTGCATCTCTTTTGCCTTTGTCCCACGATCATCTCTACATACCATTACATTATACCTTTCCGTCAAGATCTTGGTCAACATAGAGCACAATTGATGCTCTAGGTATCAATGTATAGCGAGAGAGAGGGGGGGGGCAGGGATGGAGAGAGAGATCGAGAGATCAGGAGCCTTTGTGCTTTATTGAGTTGTAGATTGTGTTTTGATCCTGAGTTTCACAAATACTTAATAAGTAAGTAAATACTTATGAAAGAATTCTACTTTAAAAATAGTAATAATTTAAAACCATTTTTGTCATTGTTATTTTAAGGAATGTCAGCAACTCCAGCTAACATTTACTGGCTTATTGGTTTTTTTCTATTTAATAGAAAGAGGAAAAAACTGCAGTGGTCCACCCAGGACCGAGAATGGAGACATTACTACTTTATCTGAGAAGCTGTACAAATCTGGCTCTTCAGTAGAATTCAGGTGCCAAACATATTATGCCATGGAAGGCCAGAACAGATCTTTTTGTGACAATGGGACCTGGACAAAGGTGCCCATTTGCCTTGGTAAATAGAAAATAAAATCTTCATTCAATTTTCATGAGCATTTCTAATCATTAAGGTTCACTGCCTCCTTTCTCTCTTGCATAAAGATCATTTAATTGGGCTTGCTTGAATCAGCTCTCCTTTATATTCGATTTCATTTCTGTATCTGAGATGAAAGCTAAATTCTACTATAAGCATTTTGCAATGATAACATGATGCATTTGGATCCTGACAGGATTTCCTTTCTTTTTCATGTCAGATCCCTGTATGATCCCCAGGACTGAACTGGAAAGCCAGAAGATAGAAGTTGAAGATGAAATAGATGCACCTGAAAATATATTTGTGCAACATGGTCATTCTATTGAGCTCACCTGTAGAACAGGATATGTCCTGGCAGCAAATTCTTCCCAATCAGCTTTTGTAATCCAGTGTGATGGAAAACCACCAGAGATTCCTAAATGCAAAGGTGACTTTAAAAAGTTTAATTTTATAATCCTGCTATCACCAATTCAGAGCCAAAGCACTTCAGTTTCAGCCTATTTATCATTAGAGTTGGAATAAACCGGAATAATGTACATCTGTCCTTTACTGGAACAAATATTTTTATTTCTCTGAAACTTCCCTGGCTAGACTGCACTTTTTCATTCTGCAAGTGCCCGATGGAAACTCTTGCGATATAGTTGAAATAAGAGAAAGGCTGCAGATTGCTGGAGAGGGAGTAGTGCAATAAAAGACACACCTATTGGCTATTTCATGGCTAAGTTATTGCAAAAATTGCCACACTGCATCCTTGCGAGTTTTTCATCAATGTAAGGTAATATATCCCTATAGCAATATTCAGTGGTGGGTTTCCACACTTTTTCCTACTGGTTCTATGAGAGTGCACTATGAGAGAGTTTTCCTTTTCTCATATATGATTTATTTTCTCTAGAAATCACATGCAACTCTCCAAGGATATCTAATGGTACTTTCCGACCTCAAAGAACTGTATATCATGATGGGGATCTAATTCGAATTCAGTGTGACAGTGGATTTACTTTTGAACCAGATAATGGAGAAAAAGTGGTTGAATGCAGAAAGAATGGATGGTCACCTCCACCAAAATGTATCAGTAAGTAGAACTAGTGTCCATTACTAGGATTGTAGAATGGTTGGTATCTTTAACTCTGTACAAGGGTACTTTTTAATAGTACTTTACATGGTTTTCCAATTTTCTGCAAAAGGAACATATTTCACCCAGAGCATTTTTAACAGCATTTACATCTATATAAAGCAGTGGTGCGATTCAATTTTTTTTACTACCGGTTCTGTGGATGTGGCTTGATGGGCGTGGCAGGGGAAGAATACTGTAAAAACTCCAGTCAGAGGTGGTATTTGCCAGTTCTCTGAACTACTCAAAATTTCCGCTACCGGTTCTCCAGAACTGGTCAAAACCTGCTAAATACCATCTCTAATATAAAATATTTAGTTGCAACATTATACTGGGCAAGTATGGTAGGACAATGTTCCATGAGAACAGAATCGATAAAATTGCATCATTGCATTTCTACAAATTTATCTTGAAAAAAATCTTTCTGTGTACAATATGTGGGGACCATGCAAGTAACATGCTTTAAGCAAAGTGTGGAACATTTGCTTGTCAAATGAAGAGGAATAACCAAGTTCATAAGCCAATTCATGGTCAAAGGGATACACATATCATAAAGGAGAACACTAACAAGGCCAGTATTACTTTCTCTTAGTAAATAAATAGGCTTGTTGTAAATATAGATCCAGATCATAGGCTGTTTCATAAATTTTGAACAGGAAAAACAACAGGGCTAAAATTTGCTAAACAGCTGGAAACATTGATTGTTATAGTATGACATGCATAGCTTTAGAGAGGGAAAGGAAAAGAAAGGGTAGTGTGTTACAACTGTCTTGTTCCAGATGTACAAACAAATTCATTTTCTTGTTGCTATACAGACATTTATTTATAAATAATTTTATTTATTTATACGTTTATATAGCATAGTCAGCCAGTCCTTGAATATTGAAGATTTGTCTTTAAATGAATCCAAACTCCAGCTCCTCTTTAGGACAATGATGGTTTATTCAGCAAACAACAAATACTCTAAGCAGTTTAGCTGCTTCTTATATTTTGTAATGCTACCAGTTCTTGTTTGCAGGCAAGTAGTAAATCTTGCAGATCTTCTAACACAGTGGTCGCCAATCTTTTGGATCTCAGGGATCACCAAACTCATACTTTAAATCCCGAGGACCACTAATACGATTTTTTTTAAAAAGCTAATATATTTAATATATTTTTTTATGTTAAATATAAATTTTATATGTATGTTTGTATGTATGTATATATATATATGTATAAGGTTTTGAGCTGATAAATAATTAAACAAGGGAGACTAGGATAGATCTATTTCGAGCTAGTTAGCTCTCTTCAGCTAGCCATACCCTTACTGGGATTCGAACCAGGGAAGTATTACATGTGAGGCAGTTGTAATTGCCACTAGACCACTGGCTCTATCCTGTTCAGCTGAGGCAGGGGAATAAGTATATACTTTGTGTTACAACACCCTGTTAAGCCCCAATTAAGGGAGAAAGCATACTGCTTTCTTTTCTGTCTTTTGGCTCATCACCAGAGACCATACCGACAGAAAGTGGTCTAGTGGCAATTGCAACTGCCTCACATGTAATACTTCCCTGGTTCGAATCCCAGTGGGAACTTGCGTGGTCAACTTGCTGTGGGATAACTCACCATGACCAACTTGTTGTGAAACAACTTACTGTGGGATAAGAGTTACACTAATATTGAAGAAATAGTCAACATTAAAAAAGGATGCCAAAGAAGTGACAAAATAAAATGTGAGTGACAAAAATTAAAATATTTTTTAAAATAATTTAAAATAATTAAATTGAATTGTTGAATAGTTCCACAGTGTGTTGTCCTGTCATAGGTTGGCCATGGCAAGTTGTTCCATTCCAGAAAAAAAAGTATGGTATTTACATGCAGGAGGTGGTGGATCAGGTATTTCAAGAAACTGCCTTTTACAGATACATGAGCAGGCTGATGCCAGGTCTAATGTATGGTTGAAAAACCAAAGGTACATTCATAAGGATCAAGAATCATAATGATAGTCATAGGGTACAAACAACAATCAAATCATACTAGGAAACAGTCAATATAAATTGTAAGGATACAAGCAACAAAGTTACAGTCCTACAATCACAAGTTGGAGGGGATGGGTGATAAGGAGTGATGAGAACATTAACAGTAATAGTAGTGTACACTTCGTAAATAGTTGAACAGTGTTGAGGGAATTATTTGTTTAGCAGTGATGGCTTTCGGGAAAAAACTGTTCTTGTGTCTAGTTGTGTGCAGTGCTCTATAGCATCATCTTGAGGGAAGGAGTTGAAACAGTCTATAAATATACATGCAGTAAAATTTGCTAGCATATAAGTAGAACTACTGCAACAACAGGGGCAAAACCATAAGTTGAGGAAGTTAACTTTGATTAAAGTTTGAGGAAGTTAACTTTGAGGAAGTTGAGGAAGTTAGCTTTGGTAAGTTGAGGAAGTTAACTTTGATTAAATGAAGAATGGAAGGAATATTACTGACACACAGGGCCTGAACACAGAAAAAAGGTTGAATGCAAGTACTGTAGCTGCAGGAATGAAACAAATAGTTTTAAGGGAGAAAAAAAAAAGAAAAGTTAAAACTGTCTCAATCTAGAATAATGGAAATGCAAGAATCTTGTGTCCTGATTGGTTTACAGGTCTTTGAGAAATACAATGAGCAACTCCAATCTCTATAAAGGTTATAAAGCCACAAACAGTTTAAATGCTCTTGAAATCTGTGTTTTCCAGAAACTGTCAATGGTAACTTATCAAAGATTATAACTAGAAAATTAAACAGAGATTTGAGCATATTTAGCAATTCTGATGCCAAAATAGTTTTGTATAAAAATTGAAGAAACAAGGAGAAACAATCAAAGATAAAATAATTTTGCCAGAGGTCGGCCAATAATTGAGCACATTCCTAAAATGCTTTAGGTGTCTGAACTCAAAATCTGTAACTCAAGAGGAATTCAGAAGTCTTTTCTCAATCAAAGTCAGGAGCTAACTTGTGCTAAGTCACAATAAGATACAACATTACGTACATACAATAATGTTGTTCAGAAAAAAAGATACTTTTTTGTTCTGCTTCTTACATTTGTATCCTGTTTCAATATTCAGATATTGCATCATGATCACCTAACATGCTTCATCAAAAATGGAAATATAAACTGTCTTTTCCCAGTCCTAGCCTGTAACTGTAGTCACTGCATTGCACCACGAGAGGTCTCCCAAAGGACTGGCAATTTTTGTGGAAAAATAAATAAAATTCCAAAGAAATGTCTAGCTCTTGATCAGGTGGCCTTAACCCAGATAGCCCTGGTGGTCATCCTACACTCCCAGCTCCTGCCTGAAGAGCAGGTGGCAGCTATGCCTAGAAGAGCCTTTGCATATCTTTGGATGGTGTGCCTGTTATGCCCATTCCTAGACCGGGAAGTTCTACTCACCATTACCCTTGCCCTTATAACCTCTTGTTTAAATTACTCAGATTAACAGAGTTGGGAGGCACCTTGTAGGTCATCTAGTCCAACCCCCCACCCAAGCAGGAGACTCTACACCATTTTTGACAAACAGCACTCTAATCTCTCTCTAATCTCTTCATGAAAGTATCAAGTAATGAAGCTCCCACAACTTCAGAGGGCAAGCTGTTCCATTGGTTGATTGTTCTCATTGTCAGAATGTTTCTCCTTATTTCCAGGTTAAATTTCTCCTTGTTCAGTTTCCATCCATTATTCCTTGTCTGGTCTACAGGTGCTTTAGAAAATAGCTTGACCCCTTCCTCTCTGTGGCAGCCCACCAAATATTGGAAAACTGCTATCATGTGTCCCCTGGTCCTTCTCTTCACTAGACTAGCCATGCCCAGTTCCTGTAACTGTTTTTTCATATGCTTTAGTCTCTAGTCCCTTAATCATCCTGGTTGCTCTTATCTACACTTTTTCTAGAGTCTCAGCATCTTTTTTTATAGTGTGGTGACCAAAATTGGATGAAGTACTCTAGATCTTACTAAGGCTTTTTAGAGTGATATTAGTACCTCACTTCTGGTCTTGATTGTACCCCTCTGTTAATGCAATTTAGGATTGCATTGGCTTCTACTGCTGCATAAGGCACTGTATTGCAAGGCACTCTATATGTGGCTGCCTTTGAATGGCATCTAGAAAATTCAATATGTGCAAAATGCAGCTACACAAGTAGTAAATGGTGCCACCTACATAGCACATTTAACATTACCACAATGTAGAATGCACTTGTTATTGTTGTTTCTGGGTGATGATTGTCAACTTGAAAGCCCTACATGTCTAGGGACTAGATTGCCTGAGGGACCATAGCTTTCCAAGAGTCCAAACAGAGAAGAAAGGGTCAAGGTACTTTCCAAGGCACCTGATGGCCAGACAAGGAATAATGGATGGAAACTGATCAAGGAGAGATTCAACCTAGAAATAAGGAGAAATTTTCTGACAGCAAGAACAATCAACCAATGGAACAACTTGCCTTTGGAAGATGTGGGAGCTTCATCACTGGAGGCTTTCAAGAAGAGATTGTATTGCCATTTGTCAGAAATGGTGCAAGGTCTCCTGCTTGGGCAGGGTGTTGGACTTGATGACCTACAAGGTCCCTTCCAACTCTGTTAATCTGTAATCCATAAAATGGATTCAGCAGACTGAGTCTGTCACCCATTCCATCAACCAAAGAGTGTCAACTGGCAAGAATTAGAAGAAGGCCTTGTTGTAGCCGCTACCTTTTGGAATATTCTCCCCTCAGATATTAGACCATGCTGGGCTTTCACAAGGCTTTAAAAACTTGGCTATTGGGGCTTGGAATGTGTGAAGGGTCCCATTTCTTGGCTTTAGTGTTAGTTGATCCTGGCTTCTGTTCATATTTAACTTCTGGATGCTTTTATTGTTTTTCATTGTTTTAGAATTTAAGAATTGTAAGCTGCCCAGAATCCCTTGATTAAATTGGGCAGCAATAGAAATTAAATGAATGAATGAATGAATGAATGAATGCACAAATCACAAATTCTAGAATTCTCTGTCCCAAATCAACTTAAAGACACTAGTGAGGTTTTACATTTTCATCAGAAATCATATGATTTTTTTTAAAAAAAAGAATGATATCTTTTGAATCTGCATCAAGCTGAACTTAATCATTGCATTCCCTAACTTTGACAATGACTTTGAAGCAAGAAAGTTTAGCAGATGAGAAAACAACTAGAAGATCAGCGGCTTAGTTTCAGAATCTAAGTCTTTACTTAGCCATGCTATGCAAAAGATTGCAGAAGGGAAGCCATTTACACAAGAAAACATAGAAAGTCCTGCACATTGTGAGGAACTCCTTTGGAAATATTGCAGATCACTGAGACAATTGCTTTCTTCCCTGTGTCACCAGAAAAGCTTTTATTATTCAAAAAGCTTTACAAACTTACTTCTTTCTTACTTTTCACTTAACAATTCCCATTAAATCTGTACTCTATGTCAGTTTGGTATAATCATGGAGGTGCTGGTCCCAAAACTAGGACATTTTCAGTTCCAGTCCCACCTTCGGCATGAAAGTCACTGAGTTACTTTGGGCTTTTCACAGGGTGGTTGTGGTGAGGAAAATGAGAGCTAGGAGTATTAGCTATATTTGCTGCCTTGAGTTACATATGAAAAGACAGGATAAAAATATAATAATAACACAACAATAATAATGCTTTGATAAGTCACTGTGCAGTGATAAAACAGAAAGGCAGAAAAAAGCTGTAAAAATTCTTGAGTCCCACTTTACAATACCTCCAGTTTAAGCCAATATCACTACTTTATCACACAGATTGTAAGTGGAATAAATAAGGGTCTTTTAATCTCCTATCTTCCACTGCCACTTTCTGTTTCCTTCTTCAGATGCAGGGCAGAAACTGAGACCAGATTCTGAAAATGCATTAGAACAACATAGCTAAAAGCTTCATCTCTGATGCTAGCACAGACTAAAGCAAAGCAATTGAACTGATAGAATATTCTGAATTTTGAGGGTGCCTTATTTTTTTTAAATTCCTTTTCTTCAGCAAAGGGTTGCAATTATGTCCATATAGAAAATGGAAGAATGATTGAATATTTGGAACGGAACAAACCATTTCCAAGATGGGAGGGACAAACAATTGACTTTTATTGTGATCGTGGTTTTCTGCCTGCGAACCAGCATACATGGCAAAAGGCTATATGCATCAATTCCCGCTATGACCCAGAACCAAAGTGTTTCAGTAAGTAACTCTTCCCCTTTGCAGTAGATATTGCCAAGTATAAACAACAGGCCAGTGAGATGCTATCCTGACCTTGCTTTAACCTTGAAGAAGTAGTATCTTATAGAGATTTCAGGCTGTTCTTGGGTTGTTCTGCCTGCTAGGGTGATGCTTCCACTGATGTCTCTTCTCAAGGGACCCTAAAGGTTGTTTTGGAGTTTGCAAAAGAAAGTGTACTAAAACTTTAAATGATAGAGGTAAAAGGTTAGTCTTTGATAAAATATAAACAGAAAAATAGTGTTCTTCCTCATTAGCTTTCTACTCTCTTCACACTTGTCTTTTCTGTGAACTAGATATCATGCATAATATGAATTGCCTTCCAAGAACCATGAATGATGGAACTAAGTTGCTGTTTTTTGCTTTTAGAAATGTGTGATTCTTCTCTAAGTTTTGATCATGGTCACTTCATTTATCATTATGGGAACAAATACATAGAAGGAAACAACATTACATTTGTTTGTGATACGGGATATTCTCCTGCAAACCAGCAATCAACAATTACTTGCACCAAAAAGGGGTGGTCACCTGCTCCAAGATGTATCCTGCAAGGTAAGCTTTAGGCATGTCAGCTAAAATTGCCTGACTTTTGTGTGTGTGTGTGTGTCTGTGTGTGTGTGTGTGTGTATATATGTACGCACACACACACATGTTTGGAAGTGGAATTTCACAATGGATTTATAAATGAGAATTTGTGATAATTTAGCAGCAGGGATGACAAGGAATTCATATTTCCACAGGGAATTGTGCTGTGACTTGGGGTAAAGATGTGTATAGGTGTTTATGTACACACATATAGTTGTGCCTGTGTGCCTATCATTTACTTATTAAACTTAATGCCTTCTACGATTTAGGTCTATTGAATAATTGCAATACAAAGGTAACTTTTGATTTGAAGAAAAATATTTCAAATGAAATTTGTTGACAATTAAATATTGTTTTCATTATATTTATTATTTTTAAAAAGAGGGTGATGTGTTTTGATGTGCAAAGGAGATTTAGGGTTGTCTCCAATGAAGATCAATGGTATTGGACCAGTATCAATGGTATTGGACAGTATAAAAATAAAAAATAACTGGTAATGATCAAGGAATAGTAAAATAAAGAAAAGGGTAGTAAACCTCAAAATTACTGATAATACCTGTAAATATATATTTTGCAACTAAAACAATTCACTGCATCTCACACATTTTAAAAACATCAGTGTATGTGAGTGTGTATGCATGCATGTGTGTGATGCAATAGTATCATGTGTGTGTGTGTGATACTGTTTGTGTATATATATATATATGTGTGTGTGTGTGTGTGTGTGTGTGTGTGTGTGTAAGGTTTTTAAGCTGATAATTTTTTTTTTAAATAATAAATAAGGGAGACTAGTATAGATCTATTTCGAGCTAGTTAGCTCTCTTCAGCTAGCCATACCCTTACTGGGATTCGAATTTGAAGAAAAATTTATTTATTTATTTATTTAAAATTTATCTATTCCTTGATCATTACCAGTTATTCATTTATTTTTATACTGTCCAATACCATTGATACTGGTCCAATACCATTGATCTTCATTGGAGACAACCCTAAATCTCCTTTGCACATCAAAACACATCACCCTCTTTTTAAAAATAATAAATATAATGAAAACAATATTTAATTGTCAACAAATTTCATTTGAAATATTTTTCTTCAAATCAAATATATATATATATATACTTTGTGTTACTTATATACTATATATTATATACTTTGTGTTACTTATATACTATATACTATATACTTTGTATATATACTTATTCATTATTTAAAATTATCAGCTTAAAAACCTTACACACACACACACACACACACACACACACACACACACACACACACACACACATATATATATACTTTGTATTACAACACCCTGTTAAGCCCCAATTAAGGGAGAAAGCATACTGCTTTCTTTTCTGTCTTTCGGCTCATCACCAGAGACCATACCGACAGAAAGCTATTTGTTTCGTTGCCTTTTGTTTACATGTGTGTAAGGTTTTTAAGCTGATAATTTTTAAATAATAAATAAGGGAGACTAGTATAGATCTATTTCGAGCTAGTTAGCTCTCTTCAGCTAGCCATACCCTTACTGGGATTCGAACAAGGGAAGTATTACATGTGAGGCAGTTGTAATTGCCACTACACCACTGGCTCTCTCCTTATCAGCTCAGGCAGGGGAATAAGTATATACTTTGTATTACAACACCCTGTTAAGCCCCAATTAAGGGAGAAAGCATACTGCTTTCTTTTCTGTCTTTCGGCTCATCACCAGAGACCATACCGACAGAAAGCTATTTGTTTCGTTGCCTTTTGTTTACATGTGTGTAAGGTTTTTAAGCTGATAATTTTAAAATAATAAATAAGGGAGACTAGTATAGATCTATTTCGAGCTAGTTAGCTCTCTTCAGCTAGCCATACCCTTACTGGGATTCGAACCAGGGAAGTATTACATGTGAGGCAGTTGTAATTGCCACTACACCACTGGCTCTCTCCTTATCAGCTCAGGCAGGGGAATAAGTATATACTTTGTATTACAACACCCTGTTAAGCCCCAATTAAGGGAGAAAGCATACTGCTTTCTTTTCTGTCTTTCGGCTCATCACCAGAGACCATACCGACAGAAAGTGGTCTAGTGGCAATTGCAACTTTCTGTCGGTATGGTCTCTGGTGATGAGCCGAAAGACAGAAAAGAAAGCAGTATGCTTTCTCCCTTAATTGGGGCTTAACAGGGTGTTGTAATACAAAGTATATACTTATTCCCCTGCCTCAGCTGAACAGGATAGAACCAGTGGTCTAATGGCAATTACAACTGCCTCACATGTAATGCTTCCCTGGTTCGAATCCCAGTAAGAGTATGGCTAGCTGAAGAGAGCTAACCAGCTCGAAATAGATCTATCCTAGTCTCCCTTATTTAATTATTTATCAGCTCAAAACCTGTGTGTGTGTGTGTGTGATATTTAGGTTTCTTCGGATATTTTCCCACGTAATATTTGTGTTTTTATTATAGCGATGTTTCAGCAGAATCTCATCTGCCATCTTCAGGCTTTTTAATTTTTAATTTTGTGTGCCAGGCTTGGCAGTCATTTTTTGTTTGAATTTGGTGCTGGCTTTCTGTTATATTTGAATGGTTTTTTCCTCATCTTGATTGGCTAGGAGTCTAGGTCTGGTTTTATTGGTCTTCGAGTTGCTGTGATTAGTTTATCTAGGAATGGTAGGAATCTACACAAAAAACAGATGGCACATTAGAACACACCATATACCAGAAGAAAACACACACCAACCGCTATCTAAACACTCAATCCCACCACCACCCAACACAAATAAATTCTGTAGCCCAAACACTAATTCCCAGAACCAAACGCCTGGCAGACAAAGAACACATAAACACTGAACTATGCACCCTGACCAAAATACTGATAGCTAATGGCTTCCACAAAAATAAAACCACGAACCTGATCCACAAAAACATACTAAAACACAATAGAGACCCAAAAGATGAACAAATCTGTGGAACAGCTGTCCTGCCCTACATAAGAGGAACAACAGACAAAATAAGCAAGATACTACGCAGGCACCACATCAAGACTGCCTTCAAAACGAACAAAAAAATAGCAGCCATCCTAAGAAACCCCAAAGATAAAATTGACCTAGAAAACCAAGGCATATAAGAAGTACCCTGTGCATCATGTCCTGCCACATACATAGGACAAACCAATAGAAGGATAAGTATCCGCCTTGAAGAACACAAGAATGCAATAAAAAAGCTGGAACATACTTCCTCACTAGTCCAACATATGAAGGCCACAGGTCATAGCATCGACATCAATGGCACCAAAACCCTAGCTGCTATAGAAAACCCTGGCCACAGAATCATCAGAGAAGCAATAGAAATTGATAAAAGACCTAATAGCATGAATAAAAGAGATGACTCCACCAGACTATCAATCATCTGGAAGCCTGCACTCACCAACAAAAAAATCTCTATACCACAATCCAGGCAAACACCTGGACACAAACATACCCCCCTAATACCTCCAGCCCAAACATGCCCCAGCCAGCTACCCAAATAAAACCTAGCTTCCTAATAAATAATTATCAGCCATTTACAAGAAACCAAGCTGCACTAAGTAACCCCAATGCACAAAACACAATGTTGCCAACCAATCAAAAACACAGCAACTCAAAGATCAATAAAAACAGACCTAGACTCCCAGCCAATCAAGATGAGAAAAAACCATTCAAATAAAGCAGAAAGCCAGCACTAAATTCAAACAAAAAATGGCTGCCAAGCCTGGCACACAAAATTAAAAAGAACCTAATACACAAGCCTGAGGATGGCAGATGAGATTCTGCCGAAACGTCGCTATAATAAAAGCACAAATATTACATGGGAAAATACCCAAGAAACCTAAATACCATACATATAAATACCCACGAAAACATAAGAAAACTTATATATATATATATATATATGTGTGTGTGTGTGTGTGTGTGTGTGTGTGTTTTCGGAGGTTTTCGTGGGTATTTGTATGTGGATCTTTGGTTCTTCAGGTTTTCTCACACGTAGAATTGTAAGTATCTAGGTGACGTTTCGATGAAGTCTCATTCATCATCTTCAGGCTTGTGTCTTCAGCCTTGTGCTTCTCGGAGTAAATTTATCTGGCCTTTCCTCTTTATCCCTCTTTTTCCCTCTAATATATCTATTTCCATCTGCCAGTCCCCCATCTTTCCTCCCACCTGATGATTCTTGCCTCTTGATTAATATATCTTCTCTATTATGTACCAAGACAAATTCCTTGTGTGTCCAATCAACTTGGCCAATAAAGAATTCTATTCTATTCTATTCCATTCCATTCCATTTTATTATATTCTAAAACAAGTGCTGTAGGAGGAAGAGGAGCTTCCTCTGTCTGTAGCCTCATACTCTCTTCACTTCAAAGGGAAGTAGCCTCAAACGTGCAGCATCTCTCTTGTACTTTCTGTGCCATATGATGTGTGTTGACAGGTTTGGTTTCAAAAATGGGAGTATGTTTTCAGACATTTGCTTTAGGAAAACCAAGTGCATTTTATTTGAATGGGACTATTTTTATTTCTCTTTTAGATGTGACATGTTCTTCTCCCCCTGAAATTCAAAATGGTCAGATTACTAGTGAAATAAAGGCAAAGTATTTGCCCCGGGAGAAGGTGTACTATCAATGCAACCCAGGTTATGCTCTTCGTGGAATTCCTTTCACTATATGTTCAAAGAAACGTTGGACAATAACTCCATTTTGTATAGGTATTATGTACAGATCTTCACTATGTAGAACTGAAGTTAGAATTGGAAATGAATTTGTTTTTACTCCACTGGCTCGTTCATGTTATTTTGAAAAAGTTCTATCATATTGAAAAGGCTTTTTCAATATTTCATAGCTAGAATTGTAAAATTTAATGTCCCTGTTGAATTGTGAAAGTAGAATATATTTTCATTAACATTGCCCCTCTTTTGCAAAATTTTGAATTTCTACTTGTATAAATCTATTCAATTCATTTTATAACTAGAAGTTTTTTCTCATTTGGAAGAGTATATGTCTTTTGGAGCACAAACATGGATTTCTATTTCACAGTTAGCCTCTCCTTCTCAATCCTATGATGCCATAGAACATAAAACTGGTTATCATTTTAAAAATCTCATATAGATTACACATATTACTTATCTTAACTTCTCCATCTGTTTTCACACCTGTAGTCACCATTCTACCAAGATATGTAGATTGACCCATTTGCTTAATTATTTGCATTTATTAATCATTTGTATTCTCTTTTCCCTTTCAAATTTAATTATTTGAGGGTTTCCTGCATTGCACTTCATTGTACCATTCACATGTCTAACATTCATTGAAATCATTTACATTCTCAGCCAATATTGTGACTTCACCGCTAAATGAAAGTATGTTCATATTCATGACAATGCAGACCTCCTCATAAGTTTTATAAATATCATTATACTTTTATAAAGGAATATATAATAGTTATGCAACACAGGAGGTGTGTGTGTCATGTCTAACTTCCTGCTTAGTTGAGTGTTCCCTTGATTGTCCTGGTTGCTTTCTTTCTAATACCTCTATTATCACATTCAGCAACCAACTTTCAACTCTACACAAAATATTCCATAATTAGAGAATAGAGAATAGAATACTTTATTGGCCAAGTGTGGTTGGACACAAAAGGAATTTGTCTTAGTGTAAACACTCTCAGTATACATAAAGAAAAGGAACATTCGTTAAGAATCAAGAATCCTTTTTAAGCCTGTTCCTTTTATCATAAACATTTCCTAAATCAACAAACATACAATAGTATTTATTTCTCGCATCCATATTTTATAATTTTAAGAAATTAAGAATGTTTTAATTTTTGTCCAGCTAAAAGACAATAATATTAATTATATTTCCCTTGCCCAGCATAAAATCCTGCTGCCCTTCCCCAATTTTGCTCACTGTCACAGGAACAATTAATAAACTAACCTCCTTGTAGCTTTTCACCCACCTTTACCCTTTTTTTGAACTATTACCATCTGGCAGACGGTACAGAATAATAAAAACAAGGACAAATAGGCTGAAAAACAGCTTCTATCCTAGGGCAGTAGCTCTCTTGAATTCTGCTGTATAGTGTAATATTGGTGTGGTGTCAGGGGTTTTCAGTTCAATGTGTGGGTTGAGGGTGAAGGATGTGTGTTTGTGTTTATTTTCATGGTCATGGTTATGATGTGCACTGAAGATGGTGTTTGATTTCGTATATAAGGTGCAGTGATAATAAAATAAATTAAACTAAAACTTACTATCTTTCCTTTTCCATGGGAGCAATACAGAGGTGGTATTCAGCAGGTTCTGACCAGTTCTGGAGAACCGGTAGTGGAAATTTTGAGTAGTTCAGAGAACTGGTAGTGGAAATTTTGAATATTTCAGAATACCACCTCTGACTGGCCCCGCCCCCATCTATTCTCTACCTTCCGAGTCCCAGCTGATTGGCTGAGTCTTCTTTTGTTGCGCTGCACAGGAGAAGGGAGCTGGAAAGCAGTTAGTGGGGTGGGGAAAGCAGTTAGTGGGGTGGGGAGAGAATGGGGATTTTATAGTATCCTTCCCCTGGAGTGGGGCGAGAATGGAGATTTAACAGTATCCTTCCCCTGCCATGCCCACCAAGCCACGCCATGCCTGCCAAGCCACACCCACAGAACCAGTAGTAAAAAAATTTAAATTCCATCACTGGAGCAATAGCACCTTCTTCCAAATTAAGTTTAATAATCCATGTGTAATTTTCCACTATTTCATAATTCACTTATTTTCCAACAGGGAAATAAGGCCTAGGCAAACACTGTAACCACTTATCACTGAAAGCAAATTTTTAAATTTCTCCTGATGTAGCATTTATTTATTATTATTTATTTATTAGCTAAATTTATATACCGCCCCCTCTCCCAAAGGGACTCGGGGCGGTGAACAGCCAGAATAAAAATACACGTATGAAACATATATACAATATTACAATATTAAAAATTAAAAGAATTACATATAATTGGCTGTACGAAAATTTAAAACAAAGGAATTAAGAAAAATTAGAAACCAGATTAAAATTTAAAACCCCTAGGCCAGTCTGGCTTGCCGAAATAAATAGGTTTTTAGCACATGACGGAAGGTCATGAGATCAGGGACGGCCCTCATCTCTGGGGGTAATTCATTCCAGAAAGGGGGTGCTCCCAATGAGAAGGCCCGCATCCTCGAGGTCGCCAGCCGTCCAGCCGGCGGCACCCCGAGGAGGCCGACTCTATGGGAGTGTATCGGTTGGCGGGAGGCCAATAATGGCAGGAGGCGGTCTCGCAGGTATCCCGGTCCCGAGCCATGGAGCGCTTTAAAGATAATAACCAAGACTTTGAAGCACACCCGGAGGGCCACCGGGAGCCAATGCAGCTCGCGCAGAAGTGGCGTAACATGGGAGTCCCAAGGAGCCCCCAGTACCACCCTCGCGGCTGCATTCTGCACCAGCTGGAGCCTCCGGATGCTCTTCAAAGGCAGCCCCATGTAGAGAGCATTGGCATAGTCTAGGCGGGAGATCACCAGGGCGGAGGTGACCGTGCAAAGCGCATCCCGATCCAGAAAGGGCCGCAACTAGTAGATCCTACAGACCTGGCCAAAAGCCCCCCTGGCGATGGCCGCCACATGGTCTTCCAATAATAGCCGCACATCCAGGAGGACACCCAGATTGCGAGCCCTCTCAGTGGGGGCAAGAGTTCCCCCCCCACAGCCAGTGATGGAACCAGCTGGAAGCACAGCCACTCAGTCTTAGATGGGTTGAGCTGAAGCCTGTTCCACCCCATCCAACACCGCACAGCCTCCAGGCACCGGGTCATCACTTCGACAGCTTCATCGGGGTGCCCGAGATAGAGATGTACAGCTGAGTGTCATCAGCGTACTGATGGAACTCCACCCCAAAGCCATGGATGATCTCACCCAGCTGCTTCATATAAATGTTGAACAGAAGGGGCGAGAGCACTGACCCCTGAGGCACCCCGCAAACCAGGGGCCTCGGGGCCGACCTGCCAACACAAATTGCGAGTGGTCAGAGAGGAAGGAGGAGAATCACCGCATAACAGTGCCTCCCACAATCAACCCCTCCAGCCGCCGCAATAAGATACTGTGGTCGACAGTATCGAAAGCCGCCGAGAGATCTAAGAGGACCAGGACAGAGGAATAACCTCTGTCACGGGCCCTCCAGATATCATCCACCAATGCGACCAATGCCGTCTCCGTGCTGTGTCCGGGCCTGAAGCCCGATTGGCGTGGATCCAAATAGATAGCTTCATCCAGGTGCTGGGGAAACTGTTGTGCCACCACACTCTCAACAACCTTTGCCACAAAACGAAGGTTGGAGACGGGACGATAATTAGATAACAAAGTTGGGTCCAGGGACGCTTTCTTGAGGAGGGATCTCATCACCGCCTCTTTCAAGGCGGTGGGCAGATATCCCTCACTCAAGGAAGCGTAAATAATACCCTGAAACCAACCTCACCTCCCGGGTGGCCAATACCAGCCAGGAGGGACACGGGTCCAATAAACATGTGGTAGCGTTCAGTCCCCGCAGCAACCTGTCCACATCTTCAGGGGTCACAGGATCAAACTCATCCCAAATGATTGCCTCAAATTCCACCCCCGACCCCCCACCCAGAGTTGCCCATTCAGAGTCCAACCCATCCCGGATCTGAGCGATTTTATCCACCAGGAAATTCGAAAAATCCTCAGCCTGTCCCTGCAAGGGGTCCTCCCGCGTTCCCCCTTCCAGGAGGGAGCGGGTCACTCTAAACAGGGTGGCCAGGCGGTTTCTTGCAGATGCAATAAGGGTGGAAAAGTAAGAACGCTTCACCACCTTATCGCCACTAAATAGGTCTTAATATAAGACCGTAATAGTATTTGGTCGGGTCCGGAGCGAGTAGTCCTCCAAATACTCTCCAGGCATCTTTTCCGGTGCTTCATCTCCCTCAGCTCCCCGGAAAACCAAGGGGCCAAGTGAGAGCGGCGCCAGGTCAGAGGCCGCAAGGGCACGACCCGGTCCAGGGCCCCAGCCGCCACCCTTTCCCAGGTGGTGACCAGGTCCCCAACCAAGTCGTGTGTTCGAATGTCAGGACATGGCACAAGCTCCATCAGGAACCTGTCTGGATCCCGGGGCGGTACCATCGTATTTGGTCTCCTCCCTGCGATGGGGAGGAGCGGCCTGGAAGTCCAGCCTAAGGAGCGAATGATCTGACCATGACAAGGGCTCAACAGAAACGTCCCCAACACCAAGATCATTCTGCCACTGTCCAGAGACAAAAACCAGATCCAGAATGTGACCCCCAGTGTGCGTGGGTTCCCTAATTAATTGGGTCAGGCCCAAGGCTGTCATGGAAGCCAAGAACTCCTGAGCAATCCCCGAGGCCCCACCAGCCGAAGGCAGGTTGAAATCCCCCATGACCATCAGCCTGGGGGTCTCAACCGCCAGACCGGCTATGACCTCAAGGAGCTCAGGCAGAGCCGATGTCACATAGCAGGGAGCCAGGTATGTGATCAGTAGGCCTATCTGAACCCCGGAACCACACTTTACAAAAAGGGACTCACATCCAGTCGTCTGAGGGACAGTGGATTCCCTAGGTCCCAGATCCTCCCGAATAATTACTGCAAACCCCTCATCCCTCCCCTGGGCCCTTGGCCGATGAAAAACCTGAAACCCGGCTGGGCACATCTCCACTAGAGGGACACCCCCCCTCCTGTCCTAGCCAGGTCTCGGTAATGCCAGCCAGGTCCACACCCCCTTCCGTGACAAGATCATAAACAAGGGAGGCTTTATTCACTACGGAACTGGCATTGCATAGCATCAACCAGAGGCCCGGGGCCCGATCATTCAAACAACTCAGGGAGCGAGACGTGACCTGGGGGCCGGAGCACACCACTGCTTGTAAACAGTGGGGGCGGGCTCCCATAATTTGATAAGACCCCCTGTCAACACCATACCTGCCTCTCCCACCGATCATAGGGATGGCCCTTTCATCCCCCTCCCCAGAAGAAGCCCCCATCCTCGATTCGACCATCCCCAGTCCCAAGACCTCCCAGTCGCAGGCATACCCCGGTCCGGCCTTTTTCCCAGACAGGTTGTCCCCCAAACCCAGTCCGGTCCCCTGCATCAAATTTGCCCACTCCTACCATTTTATATTGCCTTTTGGTGACTTTTCCTTTGATGCTAATATCAGTAACATTCAATTTCCTACCTTTTAATTCCATCCTTCAACCTATCCCTATTATTTACATTATAACTTACATGATGGGAAGGAGGCAGGGGTGGGCTTCAAAAATTTCAGCAACCAGTTCTCTGCCCAGTTGCTGGGTGGGTGTGGCCAGGTAGCCATGTGACTGGCAAACCAAATATAAGTGGTCCTTGCTTAATGGCCGGTTGTTTAGCAAGTGTTCTAATTTATGACTGATCTCCCCAGAGCTACTTGACCTGTTTTGGGTGTTCTGACAGCTATGCGCACGAGCGCGCGCACACACACACACACACACACACCCTTTTAACCCTGCAATTTTTTGATTCTGTAAGGATCTCCTGCTGGAGCAGGGGGTTGGACTAGATGACCTCCGAGATCCTTTCCAGGCAAGCCCTAGATTGCTGTGCTGCTTCAAAGAGTCTTCTGAAGCCAGGGTTTGTGTTCTTCCTTTCTCTCCTTCTTGTCTCCCTCCCTCCCTCCCTCCTTCCATGTATCTATCTATCCATTCATATATCTCATTCACTTTCTCTTCTCTGTCTTTCTGTCTTTTTTCTGTCTTTCTTTCTTTCTGTCTCTTCCTTCCATTCCCCCTTTTTTCCTTTCACTTCCTTTCTCTCTTCCTTTTTCTTTTTTTTCTTTTCTTTCTTGTGTCTTCCTCCTCTCTTTCTCTCTCACTTTCTCTCTCTCTCTCCCCTCTCTCTCTTTCCCTCTCTCTTTCTCTCTCTCTGTCTCCCCCTCTCTTTCTCTCTCCTCACTCTTCCCCCCTCTCTCTTGCTTTCTCTCTTTCTCTCTCCCTCTTTCTCTCTCTTTCTGTCCCTTCCCTTCCTCCTTCCCTCTCTCTTTCTAACGATGGGAGACCCACCTGAAACTCACAAACACACCCCCTTGTAACCCTGCTATTCTTTGATTCTTTAAGAATCTACTGCTGGAGTAGGGGGTTGGACTAGGTGACCTCTGAGATCCTTGACAGGCAAGCCCTAGATTGCTGTGCTGCTTCAAAGAGTCTTCTGAAGCCAGGGTTTGTGTTCTTCCTTTCTCTCCTTTTTTTTTCTCCCTCCCTCCCTCCTTCCATGTATCTATCTATCCATTCATATATCTCATTCACTTTTTCTTCTCTGTCTTTCTGTCTTTTTTCTGTCTTTCTTTCTTTCTGTCTCTTCCTTCCATTTTATTCTCTCTTTCCCTCCCTCCCTCCCTGCATGTATTTATCTATCCATTCTTGTCTCTTTCTTTCTTTCTTTCTTTCTTTCTTTCTTTCTTTCTTTCTTTCTTTCTTTCTTTCTTTCTTTCTTTCTTTCTTTCTTTCTTTCTTTCTTTCTTTCTTTCTGTCCCTTCCTTCCATCCCTCCTTTCTTCCTTTCACTTTCATTGTCTCTCTCTTTATTTCTTTCCTTTTTCTCTTTCTTTTCCTTCTTGTCTCTTCCTTCTCTCTTTCTCTCTCTCCCCCTCTTTTTCTCTCTCTCCCTCGCTCTTTCTTTCTTTCCCCCACCCTCTCTCTCACTCACACACATACAAACACACACACACACACACACACACACACACCTGGTCTGGGACAAATTGTGATCTGGCGAGCTCCAGTCAGCAGCGGGTGGCAGGAAAAGAAAGAAAAGGTGGAGGAGGGGGTGGTGTGTGGTTGTAGTGGGGCCTTGAGCACCCCCCACCCCAGCCCTCCCAAAACACCTCCCCGTGCAGCAGTGGTGGTGATGTCTGCAGCAGGGCCATCAGCACCCCCCCTCCCCCGCCACAACTGTCGCTGCCATCGCTCCACATGGAGGTGCTTTCAGAGGGCTGGGGCGACAGGTGCTCATGGCTCTGCTGCAGCTGTTGTCACCATCACTGCACACGGAGGTGCTTAAATCAGCAGGGCCAGGAGCACCCCCACAGCAGCTCTTGCCGCTGTTGCTGCATTTAGAAGTGCTTAAAGTAGCAGGGCCATGAGCACCTGCCAACAGAGCCCTCTCAAAGCATCTCCACAAGCAGCAGATATGGTGGATCTGGCTGCCTCCCGTTTTGCCTCTGGGAGAAGCAGGCAGAGGTGGTGGAGATTCTGTGGCGATGGCGCTGCTTACAGGTAGCAGCCGGATCCGCCACCCAACCAGTTGGAGCACTGCCATGTGGTTGGAAGAGTGCTGTGTGGAGGCTTGGCCAGCCAGCCGAGCCCGGGAATGAAAAGATAATTCTAGGGACAACACTAGCCATCATTTTTTGCCTATCAATTAATCAAGATGTAAGACATTGTTGCCTTTTAAAAATAAGAATTAGTGTAATTTTGAAATATAGTATCTTATGAATACGCTTAAAATATGTCTTTGTGTGTGAATACACAAAAATATTTGTAATCCTGAGTGATGTTGCTCAATAGATTCTGTATCTGTTACAGATATTAGGAGGAAATGTGGACGCCCACCTCCCATTGAGAATGGAGAAATTGTGGAAGCACCCAAGGCAACCTATTTCCCATTTGAAAGAGTAACTTATCAGTGCCAAAATTACTATTCAATGGAAGGTTCTCCAAGAGTGACTTGTCAAAATGGCCACTGGTCACAAACACCAACATGTAGAGGTATAAGTAATATCTGTAACCCTTTATAGATTCATTCTTTGTAGAGAAATATTGTACTTTGGGAATGGAATAAATTTCATGATACCCGAGTTGTTGTGTCAATATGTTAGGGTCAGAAGATATTTTACTTCCTTGTAATGGAATTAGAAGTGGTAGTATTATAAGCCAAGATAAAGTAACTCCTTCAGGGAGAAACTGCTTCATAATGAAGAATTGAAGATCTTTTACCATTTACAAATATTGTCCACATTTCACCTTCCTGGTGAAATTCTGCTTTCCCTAAGCTATATTTCACAACGGACACTTTTTAGTCAGTGGCATGATCACAACCAACTTGTGAAAATTCAGATTGTAGTTTACTTGAGTTCAGTATGTAGATTTTTTTTTTCTTAGTATTTCACAGATGAGAACACAGAGCCCTGCAATCAGAACTAAAATTATTGTTTTTCTAAATAAGTTTTTAAAATGTGGAGGCAGACAACTGTTCTCTTTTGACTTAATCATGTCTATCCTGATTAGTCAATGTTGTAAAAGAAGCTATGAGGTAGCATTTTAAGAGAAGTTGCCTGAATTTTTTCTTTCTCTAATTCAGAACTTCAGTATGAAGAGATTTGGAAGAAGGGGACTACAATATTTTTCTTCGTTCCGTTAAAGATTTAACAATTTCTTGCTTAAAATATGTTTGTGTATGTTAAGTGTTCTAGTTCATGATTGATAACAGTTGAGAGACAAAAGGAAAAGTGGGCGGGGGATCCATTTACATAGATCTCGTCATTTTAGCATAATTGCAACCTAGAATTTCTAACCAAAACTTTAATTGCTTTATCAAATGAATTCCTCAGTGTAAAACATTCTATATATCATCTGATCTGTGTCCTTTTGCAGCTGCTTGTACAGCAAGTGAAGAAGATATGAGAGAACACAATATAAGGCTGAGGTGGAGCAACAAGGATAAACTATATTCCAAGGATAGAAATATAGTGTATTTTATATGTAGAAGAGGCTATAAACCACATCCAAATACCAGATCATTAAGAGCTAATTGTGTGGATGGGAACATTGAGTATCCGGATTGCATTCCTGTATGTATATTTTTAGAAAAATACTTTAATTCACCAATATTCAATTTATTTCCCTTGTCTGTATCTGTATACCTATATATCTATATCTATCCATTGAAAAAAGATCACTTGAAATATTTAAAAAACCTAAGTCTGGCAGCTAAATTTATGGATGTAATGGATTCTAAGGTAACTAAGTCTTCTGCAATACCTTTGAATCTGAACTCTTCTTAAGATTCCTGTGATCTAAATAAAATTCCTTCCATTCAGAGCAGGGTTGTCAAACTAGATTTCATTGAGGGCCACATCAGGATTGAGTTTGACCTTGGAGGGTTGGGGTGGTGGCTGGGAATGGATGTGGTCATGGTGGGCATTGCTAATGTAGGCGTGGTCATGGTAGATGTTTGACACAGGCTCAAGATACACTTTCCCCCTCTTCTTTCTTTCTGCAGTTCTTTACTATACGTTTTTGGCCAGAAGAGGGCTGGTGGAGGCCAGGAGGCCAAAAATGGGCCATGTGGGGGCTTCATTTTTGGCCTTCCAGGCCTCCAGCAGCACTCTTCCTGTGAAAAATGGGCAGTGTGGAGCATTCTTCCAGCCAAAAACCAGGCATGCAGAGGCCCCAAGAGGCCCCACGTGCCCATTTTTAGCCTCCCTAGCAACCAGCAGCACTCTGCCAGCCAAAAATTGGCTGCTCGGAGGCTCTGGGAAGTCCCGCATGGTCTGTTTTAGCCTTTCCAGCTTCCAGCAGCACTCCTTTGATATTTCTGGGCTGGCCCTGCAGGCCAGATTTAAGCGGCGGAATCACTCAGGCAGAGACCAAGACAACAATTCAGCTCATAGTTTATTTTAAAGAATAAAGGGTTACCGCTACTGCCGCGCTAACACGGCAGCCAGCTGGAGCGGCAACAGCTGATGCCGTTTGACAGCCGTCTTTTATAGCCAGCTGTCAAACGGCATCGACCAATGGGAGAAGTCTGTGCTTTCCCGCTCAAAGCACGGACCTGAGTGGAAACTCAAGTCAATACACAACACGGTCCACGGGCCAGATTCAGCCTAAAGGCCTTGATTTTGAGGACTGAGGCTCAGAATGCTGCATTTGCCAGCATTTCATCTCTTCTGGTCTGTTGATGAATCCTAACAGATCTTCAGAATTCTGAAAATCAGGAGATTTCTCTGTGCTGGAGCTAAAATTAGTAGAAACTCTACTTTAAACCCAATGGGCCATTTTCACTGATTTCATTGCCTCACTCAAAAATGAATAGATTTTAAACGAATGCCCATACATTTATAGAGTCAGCATATTTCCTCCAACAATTTGGTCTTCATTTTATCAACCTTGGAAGTATGGAAGGCTGAGTCAACCTTGAGCCAGTGAAAATTAAACTGCCGAAGTGCTGGCATCCAGTATGTAATAATTAATTACATGTAAAATAAGGTATTCCATGAAATATTTCTAAACTTAGAATAAATAGAAAAATAGATTGAACAAGAAGACACTGAAATGACCTGGACAAGAAAAGTTATCCATCACTAAATGAAATTCTATTGACTTCAAGGGACAACCAAATCCAATCTAAGAATTACTTGCCTTTTCCTGAAAACTTTAGGGTGCACATTAAATTTATTGCACTGAGAACAATGAAATGAATGAAAATAGCCCACTGAAGTTAACTTAGTTTCCACTCATTTCAGTCTTGCAATAGAGGGATCTCCTGGTCTTCAGTCTTGGAATCTGCCAGGATTTAGAATCAGACTAGAAGACATGAAATGATGGGCAATGTTTGTTCTTCCTTGTCCCATACCTCATTGTTTTTAAATATTACTCCCATCTCCATAGGACTTTTCTTCGATTGTTTTTGAATGGACAGATTTCATTTGGATCATAGGTATCTTATTGTATGATGGGGCTTTCATTTGAAACTGCAATTAATGCAAACACTATTAGTAAAATGCCAGTTTGTATTGAGATATACATATAAATATCAAATATTTCTGTAGTGGACATTTTATTGGGACGTTTTCTTTCTTAGTTAATAAGGAAATGGGAGCTTTCTTGGTATTGCTATGCTACAGTTCCCAGTATTCTTCTATTGGCTGTGTTGTCTGAGGATACTGTGAGTTTTTTATTCACTGCATTAGTATCCCATCTTTCCTCAAGTGTATTCCCTGTGAGGATGAATTAAAATTTGGTAACATTTAATTCCCCACTCCATCTTAAATATTTTTAAGATTTTGATGCTTCACGTTCATTCTAAATGCTGGAATTTATATCTCAAAATATCAAGAATGCCTTATAAATGATTAAAGTTTATTACACGTCATTGTATCAAAAGTCATCTTTAAAAAAGGAAGAAATTGTTCAGTGACAAAATGGTCAACAGTTTTAAGTAGTTTTAGCCATTTGGCTTAAAAAGTGGCGATGCTGACATTTTTGAATCTTCTTGCCTATGTAGTTTGATATGTTAAAATGATTGCAGGCTGCATTCTGGTGCAGATCAGATGAATCAGTTTAAAAAATAATTACATAAAATGTACAGTTGCAAATTTATTTCTTTGCTGTTTATTTTTTGTTTTACAGATCTAAGTAAATGAATAATAGGACATATATAGCACCTTTGAGCCAGAAGATGAATGTCTGAAATTATATATCAGTCTCTTTAATGTGACCACATGAAGCTGGATTGTATACAGTTATAAACAGTGGATTCAAATCTAAAAGCCTGTTTCACAAAAGACAAATTTTACCAACTGTAATTACTGGGAAAATGAAAAAAATTAAAAACAAGTTTATAGAGCGTCTTTAAGGCAGATAAAATATTATAATGCAACATTATAAATAACTTTTTAAAAATGTATCTGGAGTGGGGAATATTGATTCCCCCCTCCATTTTAGCTATAAACATTTGATTATTCTGAATTATCAATAAGCAACCCATCTTAAAGCAATAACAATAGGTAATTGTTATTGATGTTTTTAGTATATGGATGTGTTGAATTCTTCAAAAAATAAAAAAAATCCAAAAATGATTTTTATTGCCAGTTTGTAGTATATTTTGTAAAATAACAGAGTAGTACAGTAAACACTCCAATTCACTATCCAATCAAAGATGCACCAACAGTTGCTTCTGCTGTTGTTGCTCTGGAGTTAATCGAACCTTGTGTTCATATTCAGAGGGAGGTTCAGCAAAATGGGTTTGTGCTAATATCTAAGATGGGGATGGAATATCAAATCCTAGGAATGTGCATGAATCTAAGACTGGGCTTTTAAAAGGGAAGAGGTGATACGTTTGAAAAATAATAACCTAAATATTAAGTTCAGGTATCAGTGAATTGCAGGCAGGTTTTAGTCTATAAAAAATTGTCATCTATCATAGGGGACTTTAATTCTATTGCTGATTATCAAAAAGACCACAGTAATGGCGGAAGGAACAAAGGGAAAAAGAGAGAGCTTCCCAAAATATGTATGGAAATGATGAAGGAGTTAAATTTGATTGATATATGGAGAAGATTAAATACCAAGAACAAACAGTTTACATTCTATTCAAACCCCCATCAAATATGGACACGAATTGATATGGCATGGATAGATGGGGAAATAGCAAATGAAATAAAAGAGATTGAAATCCTACCCAATGAATGGGCAGATCACAATTCAATTCAGATAATATGGAAGGGCAGGGAAAAACCCAAGAAAAGGTGGACGTTAAATACTCAGTTAATAAGAGAAAAAAGAATATACTAACAAAAAATTGTCATCTGGACGTCCCCCAGTTTCAATATGCTTTTTCCTATGGGGAAAAGTGTATCTCTATTTCCTTATCCAACTAAAAAAAATGTAAATAGGAATCTATTTGGCTTGATCCCATAATTTATATGACTTTTATTTTTGGGTTCCATGATCATAATCAGAATCAGATCTTTTACATTAGCTGTGGCGTTTTATTTTATTGGAGACTAAATCAAAGAATAAGACAGCCAATTTGATGCAGCAAGTTCTAGTGCAGCTTTAGGCACAAATATAATTGAGTGACCTTGGGCCAGTCACTTTTTCTCAGCCCTCAGAAGGAGCCAATGGCAAACCACTAATGAAATTTTGCCAAAAACATTGTAGGTACTTGTCCAGGCAGTTTTCAAAAGTCAACACTGACTCACAGCCAAAAAAAACATATATCTTTCTTTCTGGCTCTAAACATAATTGCTTTCACAGCTGGCTAAATGGCACCAAAGGACACAATTTAACAGTGAACAATTAATTTATATTATTTTGTGGAATCTGAGGAGGTGGTTGAAGGGCAGAAAAGAAGTATATCCTGAATATTTTCTTTGCTATTGGTTAGAGAAATATTTTAAGAGGGCTAAAGAAAAGAGAGCTTAAGGGGGATTAAGCAAGTGGGTGGGTGGGAAGTTGGTGTGGGAAAAATTGTTAGAAGCAATGGTCACCCCATTGACTTATTATTTAGAATAAATGAAATAGAATATTATTTAGAATAAATGAAATAGAATAAATAGTTTGGTTACAGCAATACAATAAGAGGGGATTTTGTATGGAAAAGATTTTCACAACTAATGTCAAGAGAGAGGAAGGAAGAAAAATAGAAGTCAGACATCCATAACCAACTGTTCAAGAAATCAGCATCATAAATGACAGCATTAAATAAAAATTTCCAGCAATCACAGGGGAAAATATTAAATAAAATGAAATAAAAGTGGAACTAAAAAGTGAAATTATGAATATCACAAAGAGTATGTAATGCAAGCAAGTTACTAAGTTAAAAATAGATTAACTACAAAGCAGGTCAGATAGAACTGTAAATTACTGGTTAGGAATGCAAATTAAAATATGCAAAAATAAGGTAAGAGAACCTCTGTCAGCTCTAGATGGATTCAGACCATTATATTCTGATGGACTATATCCCAGATGGGATTCCAGCCAACATCCATGAAGGAACTGGCAGGTGTGATTTCAGAACCATTGAAACGTATCTTTCAAAATTCTTGCAGCACAGGAGAACTAAGTGATTGGAAAAGAGAAGCTGTAGTTCCTATCTTCAAGCACAAAAAATATTCCAGAAAATTACAGACCAATCAGCCTGACATCAATGCCTGGGAAGATCTTGGAAAAGATAAAAATCAACAAATCTGCAAACATCTACAAAGTTATAACCAGTAGCCAACATGGGTTGATCAAAAACAGATTATGCCAAACAAATGTTTCATTCTTCAACTGAATTAGTGGCTCAGCAAAATGCTGTGGACATAGCATATTTAGATTGCAGTAAAATGTTTGATAAAGTAGATCACAATCTATTTCTTGACAAGCTAGAAAAATGTGGGATAGATTCAGGGGTGGGATTCAAATTTTGTAACAACCTGTTCTGTGGGCATGGCTTAATTTGTGGGCGTGGCTTGTTGGTTACACAGCTGGGTGGCCGTGGTTTGTTGGTCACGTGACCGGGTAGGTGTGGCTTGGTGGTCACATGACTGAATGGGCGTGGCTTGGTGGCCATGTGACTGGGTGGGTGTGGCCAGGTGGCCATGTGACTGGCAAACCAAATATAAGTGGTCCTCGCTTAATGGCCGGTTGTTTAGCAAGTGTTCTAATTTATGACTGATCTCCCCAAAGCTACTTGACCTGTTTTTGGAGTTTTGACAGCCATGTGCACGCACACACAACACACACACACACCCTTTTAACCCTGCAATTTTTTGATTCTGTAAGGATCTCCTGCTGGAGCAGGGGGTTGGACTAGATGACCTCCGAGATCTTTGACAGGCAAGCCCTAGATTGCTGTGCTGCTTCAAAGAGTCTTCTGAAGCCAGGGTTTGTGTTCTTCCTTCCTCTCCTTTTTTTCTCTCTCCCTCCCTCCTTCCATGTATCTATCTATCCATTCTTATATCTCATTCACTTTCTCTTCTCTCCCTTTCTTTCTTTCTTTCTTTCTTTCTTTTCTTTCTTTCTTTCTTTCTTTCTTTCTTTCTTTCTTTCTTTCTTTCTTTCTTTCTTTCTTTCTTTCTTTTTCTTTCTGTCCCTTCCTTCCATCCCTCCTTTCTTTCTTTCACTTCCTTTGCCTCTCCCTTTTTTTCTTTCCTTTTTCTCTTTCTTTTCCTTCTTGTCTCTTCCTTCTCTCTTTCTCTTTCTCTCTCTCCCCCTCTCTTTCTCTCTCTCTCTCTCCCTCTCTCTTTCTTTCTTTCCCCCACTCTCTCTCTCTCACTCACACATATACAAACACACACACACACACACACACACACGCACACACACACACACCTGGTCTGGGACAAACTGTGATCTGGCGAGCTCCAGTCAGCAGCGGGTGGCAGGAAAAGAAAGAAAAGGTGGAGGAGGGGGTGGTGTGTGGTTGTAGTGGGGCCATGAGCACCCCCCACCCCAGCCCTCCCAAAACACCTCCCCGTGCAGCAGTGGTGATGATGTCTGCAGCAGGGCCATCAGCACCCCCCGCCACAACTGTCGCTGCCATCACTCCACATGGAGGTGCTTTCAGAGTGCTGTGGCGACAGGTGCTCATGGCCCGCTGCAGCCATTGTCACCATCATTGCAGGTGGGGGTGCTTAAAGCAGCAGGGCCATGAGCACCCCCGCTGCAGCTGTCGCCACTGTTGCTGCATGTAGAGATGCTTAAAGTAGCAGGGCCATGAGCACCTGCCACCAGAGTCTTCTCAAAGCACCTCCACAGGTAGCAGATATGGCGGATCTCCTGTTTTGCCTCTGGGAGAAGCAGGCAGAGGTGGCAGAGATTCTGTGGCGATGGCGCTGCTTACAGGTAACAACCAGGTCCACTACCCAACCAGTTGAAGCACTGCCATGTGGTTGGAAGCTGTTTTACTGGTTCTCTGAACTACTGGGAACTGTAACAATCAGTTCTATAGAACCGGGCCAAACCAGTAGAATCCCACCCCTGGATAGACTGCACCACTATGAGATGGGTCTGTAACTGGCTGACAAATTTTATTCAATGTATGAATAAAATGAATGAAACTACATCTACATTTAGGAAAGCAAGCAGTTAGGTATTCCAAGGTTCTGTTTTGGGCACAATACTATTCAATAACTTCATAAATTACTTAGATGAGTGAATAGAAAGGGAATTTGAAGATGACACTAGGTGGCAGAAATAGCCAACCCACCAGAAGGCAAGCTAAAGATCCAAAAAGATCTTGACAGATTTGAACATTGGGCCCTATCTAACAAAATGGAATTCAACATAGATAAAAGTAAGGTTCTACACTTAAGCAAAAAAAACCAATTGTATAGGTACTGGCTAGGTGAAACATGGCTTTTTTTTTTCAAAAAGTTTTTAATTTTTACACATCTTTTTGTGTGGGCAATGTAGTTTCAGATTATAACACTTGTACATAATCATACTTTCATTTTCACCAAACTTATATGATGTCACCTCATATCATTATTCATTTCACTCATCTGTCAATAAATTTCCATTTCAGATTTCAATTCATTAATTCAATATCAATATCATTTCATCCAAATATAGATTCCCAGTTCTTTATCCCCTATTATTTCTGTTTTCAGTTTACCACCTATTTTATTTAACATTACACATTATTATTATCCTTAATTTTTCCTAAGCCAATTATATAATAAACAATCTAAAAAAAAATAAAAACCAATATATTTAGGATCCACATGGTATATCCCCTCAATCTATCTAATTTAATAATTCATTCCCCAGCTTTAAACATATTCACATTAAATAATCAACTGTATATTTTAAAACATATATATTTTAAGATATCCCTCCTGAAATTGCTAAAATTTATCCAACATTTATCTGTTTGAATACATTTCCATTCCTCTGTTTTAATCCCCAATGTAAGAGTTCATAACAGCATAATTCATATACCGTTTTATATATATATGTATATGTATATGTATATGTATATGTACATACATACATGTACATACATACATACATACATACATACATACATACATACATACATATATATATATATATATATATATATATATATATATATATATATATATATATATACTTTGTATTACAACACCCTGTTAAGCCCCAATTAAGGGAGAAAGCATACTGCTTTCTTTTCTGTCTTTCGGCTCATCACCAGAGACCATACTGACAGAAAGCTATTTGTTTCGTTGCCTTTAGTTTACATGTGTGTAAGGTTTTTTTAAGCTGATAATTTTAAATAATAAATAAGGGAGACTAGTATAGATCTATTTCAAGCTAGTTAGCTCTCTTCAGCTAGCCATACCCTTACTGGGATTCGAACCAGGGAAGTATTACATGTGAGGCAGTTGTAATTGCCACTACACCACTGGTTCTCTCCTTATCAGCTCAGGCAGGGGAATAAGTATATACTTTGTATTACAACACCCTGTTAAGCCCCAATTAAGGGAGAAAGCATACTGCTTTCTTTTCTGTCTTTCGGCTCATCACCAGAGACCATACTGACAGAAAGCTATTTGTTTCGTTGCCTTTAGTTTACATGTGTGTAAGGTTTTTTTAAGCTGATAATTTTAAATAATAAATAAGGGAGACTAGTATAGATCTATTTCAAGCTAGTTAGCTCTCTTCAGCTAGCCATACCCTTACTGGGATTCGAACCAGGGAAGTATTACATGTGAGGCAGTTGTAATTGCCACTACACCACTGGTTCTCTCCGCCTGAGCTGATAAGGAGAGAACCAGTGGTGTAGTGGCAATTACAACTGCCTCACATGTAATACTTCCCTGGTTCGAATCCCAGTAAGGGTATGGCTAGCTGAAGAGAGCTAACTAGCTTGAAATAGATCTATACTAGTCTCCCTTATTATTATTTAAAATTATCAGCTTAAAAAACCTTACACACACACATATATATATATATATATATATATATATATATATATATATATATATATATAGTTATATAATTCTAAAATAATTTCCAACAAGTTTTAAACTGAATGCCAATATACATTCCCATGTGGTATTCCCCTTATACAATCCCTAACCCTCGAAACTTTATCATTCCTTTTAATTTTGGCTAGATTTCCCTTTTGTAAGTTTCCCCAGTCTTTCTTCTTTTTCCCTTTTAATTTTATTTTTATTTCCCTCTGCCTGTCGGCCATATTTCCCCCCCCCCTTTTCAGTTCTCTTTTTTGGAGTTTCTTCTTATGTATTCTTTTCTTCTTCTTCTTTGTCTTGAGTTTCTTATCTCTTTTATTTATTGCCTCTAATGTTGATGTCTCTGTTTTAAGTCATTTTATGTCTTTGACAATGGTCCTTGTTCTTCATGCTCGTTGAGGCTGTTATTTTCCTCTTTTAATTCATCCTCTCTGGGATTCCTTTGTTCTTCCACAAGCTGTGACGCCATTATTTACTCAGCATTAACTCCACCAATCTCATTCTTTCTTTAAACATCTCTTTCACATTTTGAAGCTCCAACTTAAATTCTTTGCTTATTTCTTCCATTTCTTTGGTTATAGTATTCTTATTTTATTCAA
>CM042842.1:38514848-38735007 GCA_023653725.1 Bungarus multicinctus | reverse complement strand
CTGGCCTCTCTCCTCTCAGCGCAGGCAGGGGATAAGTATATTACTTTGTATTAACACAAAGTAATACAAAGTAATGTAGTGGCAATTACAACTGCCTCACATGTAATACTTCCCTGGTTCGAATCCCAGTAAGGGTATGGCTAGCTGAAGAGAGCTAACTAGCTTGAAATAGATCTATACTAGTCTCCCTTATTTATTATTTAAAATTATCAGCTTAAAAAAACCTTACACATATATATATATATATATATATATATATAGTTATATATATATATATTATATATATATATATATATATATATATATATATATATATATACTTTGTATTACAACACCCTGTTAAGCCCCAATTAAGGGAGAAAGCATACTGCTTTCTTTTCTGTCTTTCGGCTCATCACCAGAGAAAGTATATACTTATTCCCCTGCCTGAGCTGATAAGGAGAGAGCCAGTGGTGTAGAGGCAATTACAACTGCCTCACATGTAATACTTCCCTGGTTCGAATCCCAGTAAGGGTATGGCTAGCTGAAGAGAGCTAACTAGCTCGAAATAGATCTATACTAGTCTCCCTTATTTATTATTTAAAATTATCAGCCTAAAAACCTTACACACATGTAAACAAAAGGCAACGAAACAAATAGCTTTCTGTCAGTATGGTCTCTGGTGATGAGCCGAAAGACAGAAAAGAAAGCAGTATGCTTTCTCCCTTAATTGGGGCTTAACAGGGTGTTGTAATACAAAGTATATACTTATTCCCCTGCCTGAGCTGATAAGGAGAGAGCCAGTGGTGTAGAGGCAATTACAACTGCCTCACATGTAATACTTCCCTGGTTCGAATCCCAGTAAGGGTATGGCTAGCTGAAGAGAGCTAACTAGCTCGAAATAGATCTATACTAGTCTCCCTTATTTATTATTTAAAATTATCAGCCTAAAAACCTTACACACATGTAAACAAAAGGCAACGAAACAAATAGCTTTCTGTCAGTATGGTCTCTGGTGATGAGCCGAAAGACAGAAAAGAAAGCAGTATGCTTTCTCCCTTAATTGGGGCTTAACAGGGTGTTGTAATACAAAGTATATACTTATTCCCCTGCCTGAGCTGATAAGGAGAGAGCCAGTGGTGTAGAGGCAATTACAACTGCCTCACATGTAATACTTCCCTGGTTCGAATCCCAGTAAGGGTATGGCTAGCTGAAGAGAGCTAACTAGCTCGAAATAGATCTATACTAGTCTCCCTTATTTATTATTTAAAATTATCAGCCTAAAAACCTTACACACATGTAAACAAAAGGCAACGAAACAAATAGCTTTCTGTCAGTATGGTCTCTGGTGATGAGCCGAAAGACAGAAAAGAAAGCAGTATGCTTTCTCCCTTAATTGGGGCTTAACAGGGTGTTGTAATACAAAGTATATACTTATTCCCCTGCCTGAGCTGATAAGGAGAGAGCCAGTGGTGTAGAGGCAATTACAACTGCCTCACATGTAATACTTCCCTGGTTCGAATCCCAGTAAGGGTATGGCTAGCTGAAGAGAGCTAACTAGCTCGAAATAGATCTATACTAGTCTCCCTTATTTATTATTTAAAATTATCAGCCTAAAAACCTTACACACATGTAAACAAAAGGCAACGAAACAAATAGCTTTCTGTCAGTATGGTCTCTGGTGATGAGCCGAAAGACAGAAAAGAAAGCAGTATGCTTTCTCCCTTAATTGGGGCTTAACAGGGTGTTGTAATACAAAGTATACTTATTCCCCTGCCTGAGCTGATAAGGAGAGAGCCAGTTGTGTAGAGGCAATTACAACTGCCTCACATGTAATACTTCCCTGGTTCGAATCCCAGTAAGGGTATGGCTAGCTGAAGAGAGCTAACTAGCTCGAAATAGATCTATACTAGTCTCCCTTATTTATTATTTAAATTATCAGCCTAAAAACCTTACACATATATATATATATATATATATATATATATATATATATATATATATATATATATATATAGTTATATAATTCTAAAATAATTTCCAACAAGTTTTAAACTGAATGCCAATATACATTCCCATGTGGTATTCCCCTTATACAATCCCTAACCCTCGAAACTTTATCATTCCTTTTAATTTTGGCTAGATTTCCCTTTTGTAAGTTTCCCCAGTCTTTCTTCTTTTTCCCTTTTAATTTTATTTTTATTTCCCTCTGCCTGTCGGCCATATTTCCCCCCCCCCTTTTCAGTTCTCTTTTTTGGAGTTTCTTCTTATGTATTCTTTTCTTCTTCTTCTTAGTCTTGAGTTTCTTATCTCTTTTATTTATTGCCTCTAATGTTGATGTCTCTGTTTTAAGTCATTTTATGTCTTTGACAATGGTCCTTGTTCTTCATGCTCGTTGAGGCTGTTATTTTCCTCTTTTAATTCATCCTCTCTGGGATTCCTTTGTTCTTCCACAAGCTGTGACGCCATTATTTACTCAGCATTAACTCCACCAATCTCATTCTTTCTTTAAACATCTCTTTCACATTTTGAAGCTCCAACTTAAATTCTTTGCTTATTTCTTCCATTTCTTTGGTCTATTAAGTTATTCTTTATTTTATTAAAAGTCAAATGTTTCTGTTATAGTCCTTGTCAAAAGTCTCCGTTTTAACTCTAATCCCCTTTTCTTTTTTTAAATAAAGCTTCCGGGGATCTTGTTATATACAACCAGTAATTTTCCATAGAAACATAAAAGAAGGAAATCTTTAACTCTTAGGTGGTGCTCTATATCATTTTCTTCATAGAATTCTTTTATTTTTAATTCACTTTTCCGTAGTATTAATATTAGATTTAACCAATTCCAAATAAGTCCAGCATTTTATCCAATGCCTGATTAATGTCCAACTCTGTTGTTATTCCAAATTTAGTCTCCAATCATAATTCTTTCATTTCTGGTTTTTTTCTTTATCTTATATTTTCCTCTTATTTTTCATTCGCCGCTACCACTCTTCCAAATGAGGGCTCTTTCTTTCCGATTTTTGGGGTTATCAAAAAGAATATTCAAAGTCTTTTATCCAGTTACACGCCACTCACCACTTTCACTCTCCAGCACAAAACTTGTGTCCTGGTAGCTTCCCATCTTCAGGGCAGCCATTAAAAGACTGCCACTTCTCCCTGTCTTCTAGAGGAGTTTGCCAAGCTAGGGAGGAGAGATGCAGCTCCCCTCGACCTAGCTGGTGGTCTCCCCCTCTTCTCCCCACTCCTACAAAGTGGGTCAGATGGATCCGGTCCTTTAAGGACCCCTCCAACAGGTTAAGCATGGATCAAAGTCACGCACAATCATGGTCTCTGATCCATCGTCTCATGCTGAGTCCTACTGATGAAACATAGCTTAATGCCAATAATTTTGAGAGGAATCTTGGAGTCCAAGTGGACAATCACTTAAATATGAGCCAACAGTGTGCAACAGCAGCCAAAAAAGCCAATGCAATTGTGCATTAATTGAGGGATAGAATCAAGATCACTTGAAGTTCTGGTACCCCTTTACAAAGCCTTAGTAAGACCACACTTGGAATACTCCATCCAGGTTTGTTCACCACAATACAAAAAAGAAATTGAGATTCTGGAAGGAGTGCAGAGAAGAGCAACAGAAATGATTAGGGGACTGTAGGTTAAAATGTATGAAGAACGGTTACAGGAAATGAATATGTCTAGTAGTCTAATAAAAAGGACTACGGGATACACAATAGCAGTGTTCCAATATTTGAGGGGCTCCTACAAAGATGAAGGGGTCAAACTCTTTCCTAAAGCACCAAAAGACAAGAGAAGAAGCAATGGATGGAAACTAACCAAGAAGTGAAGCAACCTGGAGCTAAGGATAAATTTTGTAATAGTGAGAGCAATCAACCAATGGAGCAACTTGCCTTCAGAAGTTGCAAGTACTCCGTTGGAGATTTTTCAAAAAGAGAATGGAGGTGGGGTTGGACTAGAAGACCTCCAAGGTCTCTTCCAACTCTAGTATTCTATGTTTTATGTTCCTAATGAACCAACCAACGTTTGGTTGGTTCAAATTCAGACTGATCCATTGAAGATATTCTGCACAAAGTTAACCCAGACACAGGGCTGCAGGGTGTGTGTCCATGTATTTCCAAGCATGGTCACCGGGCATGTTCAGATTTGGAAGAGTTATGATTCTACATAGGCACCCTTAACTGTGTCTTAGCTACAGGCTGTAATTCTGCACAAGCACTGTTATTAGTGCCTCAGCCAAGGTGGCTATGAAGTTCTGCAGTTTGAAAACTCCAGCCTGCTTTTGAGAAATAATATGATTCAGATTCTAAAGAAGAATTTAATGATTCTCCAAAATCTTTTACACAGTTAGACATCACCAACATGCGGGCAACTCAAGACATTTTTTCTTTTTTGTTCCAAGTTTTTATTTTTATAGCATATAAAATTTTCAATTTCAATCAAACAGTGTGTTGTCTGGGTACAAATATTTTTAGGATATAATAATCAAAATGTTTACAACAATAATCATTACATTAGGTTAATTATATTAGTTTCAATAATAATAATACCATTTACTTAACCAATTCAACATACCATTCTTATATCACTGATCCTATCCATCTATTTCCCTGTATCTGGCTCCTGTTTTTTCCAGCTAGCCATTGATAAAATAAGTCCCAAGTCAGAAAGTATTCAGTTTCCTTCTTTTCCTTGATTATAAGTGTTAGTCTATCCATTTTTGCACATTCTAATATTTTTAATCACATGTTCATCTGTTGAGATCTCTTCACATTTCCATTGTTGAATAAATACAATTCTAGCTGCAGTCAGTACATGCAAAATCAAATATGCATTGAATACATTGAACCAGCAAATTGCCCAACAAAAGTATTACTGGTTTCAAGTCAATATTCTGTTTTGTCATTTTTTTCCAGCCATGTATGGATTTTTGTCCAATATTTTTTGCTTTTTGATGTGTCCAGCACATATGATAATACGAGCTGGGTGTTTTGTGGCATTTCAAACATTTTGCAGACTTATCTTTAAACATCTTTGCTAATATGATGGTGGAAAATATCATCCATAAAACATTTTATAAATATATTTTTGTACACAGTAGACATTGTTAATTTATAATTTCTATCCCATAATTTCTGCCACTTATCTAACTCAATTTTTAGCCCATACTATAAATGTCTCTGTCAGTCTCTGCTGGGAACTGAGTACTTCTCACAATAAACCACTAATACTGTGGTTTTACTGTGGTAATACTGTGTGCTGGTAAAGTTTATTGCTATTTCCTCAATCATGACTAGTAGCCACTATAATGATATTTTGTGCAAAGTCAACATTGAGATCAGCAAACCCCAGTGCTGCTTTTGTCCACCCCTTCCAATTAACCCAAGATCCACCCGTTACCTAATCCCTTGCACCCCCACCCTGTGCCTAATCAACTGTGCCTAGCTAGCATCAGTGTTCCTCCCTCTTACTCATGCACAACCATCCCATTCACCCCAACACCATATCATTTACAAGTATTAAACATTTAACAATCCAAGCGGCTGCTGCAGTCCTGAGCAACTGCTGAGTGAGCCGCCCACGACGCCAGACATGCTGACACCTCCCCAAATGCCGCCAGGCAGAACGGTGTCAGGAACACCGGCATCATATCATCTCTGCTTCACCTAGGTGGAGACACCCGAATCCACAACACCAGACCTGCTAACAGGCTCCACAAGACCTCCATTATTTTTTTTTCAGGCTGTGGAATCTGGGTATGTTGTTGAGCCTGACACTCTCTTTTATTTGTTCATCTTCCAACTTAATACTTAATAAGTAGCTATATAATTTCTTTATTATTTTTTTATCTGTTCCTCATATGAAACCTTATATTTTAACATCCTTCTCATATCTAGATTGTATCTGCAAATATGATCACCATGTTATCTCAATCCCTTGATTACTCAGTTCTTGTTTGGTTTTAAGTTCCCTCTTTTCATTTAGAATATCTTTATATCTGGTAATATTTTCTATATCGATAATATTTGAATAAATCAATGCCTCCATTGTGGAAAGCCAGACTGGTATTTTCAGCTAATGTTGTTCTTTAATTTTCTCTCATACTGATAATAGTGCATTTCTAATATAATGTCTCTGGAAATAGCTATGTATTTCATTTTTTCTGTAAAATAAAAAAGTATGCCAACCTAGTTGGAGATCATGTCCCTCCAACGTCAATAGTCTTTTGTTCCTCAAGCCAATCCATTCTTTTACCCAAGTGAGTATCGAAGCCTAATAGTATGATTCCCAGTCTGGTAGCCCAAGACCCCCTCTATTTCTAGAATCCTGCAACATTTTAAAACTTATCCTTGTTTTCTTCCCTTGCCAAATACATTTTAATATTGTTTTGTTTAATTCCTCAGAGTATTTTTCCCCAATTTTATTGGTATTGTTTGAAATAAATATAATAATCTTGGAAAGATATTCATTTTTATAGTGGCTATTCTTTCCATCAATGACAATTGCAGATTTTTCCACTTCTCCAAATCTGTTTTAATTTGTTGTGCCAATTTATAATAAATATCTTGTTTAATTGTTACAAACCTTGCTTTTAATTGAATTCCTAAGTATTTAACATTCTTAACTATCTATATGCCTATATTTCTCATTTACTCTTTTTTCTGTGTATCTGTAAAGTTTTTGCTAATATTTTAGTTTTATCTTTATTTATTTTCAATCCTGCAACTTCCCCATAACTTCTATTTTTTAAATTAATTTAAGTCCAGTTTCTTGTGGATCCTCCAGAATATAAACCAATTCATCTGCAAACTCCTGTAACTTGTACTCTTCCTTTCTTATCTCCTTCCTTTCTTATCTCTGTCTTTCTTATCTTCCTTTCTTATCTCCATACCTTTAATTTCTTTATCTTGTCTAATATTTCTATTTAACACTTCTAATGTTAATATAAATAATAACAGGTATAATGGACATCCTTGCCTTGTGCCTTTTTTATATTCAAATTCTCTGTCATATCTCCATTTATCATCATCTTTGCTGTTTCCTTGTTATATATTGCTTTAACCATGTTAATAAATCTCTCCCTAAAATCCATAAATTTTAGTTGTACCAAGATAAATTGCCAGTTTACATTGTCAAATGCTTTCTGTGCATCCAGAAAAATCAACACCATTTGTTTTCCAGGATGTGCTTCATAATATTCCAATGCATTTAAGATCATTTTCATATTGCTTTTAATGTCTCTTTTAGGCAGGAAGCCATTTTGATCTGAATGTATAAATTCATTCAAAAACCTTTTCAGGCACTCTGCTATTATTGAGGCAAATATTTTATAGTCACCATTCAGTAAGGATATGGGTCTATAATGAGGTTTGTATAAATTCCTTATCTTCTAGTATTGACTGGTTTAATGTCCATCTCCATTTCTTTTTGTCCTTTACACTTGACTCTCACTTGGTTGTGATCTGCCCAGACACTTGCCTCTATTTGTGTTTCTTGAACATTTGACTTTAACTCTGTTGACATCCATATCATATCTATTCTTGACCAGAATATATGTTTATTTGAATAAAATGTATATTGATTTCTCTTAGGATTTAACTCCCTCCATACATCTTGAATACCTATTTCTTCCGCCATTTTAAAGAAAGTCTTTGGAAGCATTTTCCTAGCTTTTTTATTTGCTTTGCTACTTTTGTGATCAAGTTCCGCATCTAAAATTGCATTAAAGTCTCCTACTATACAGATATTTTCGTATTCCAATTTTGTAATTTTCTTGTGTGACTGTTCATAAACAGTTTTCTTGTTTATTATTTGGTGCATATATTGCTACCAAAAGTATCTGTTTATAATCCACCATCAGAATTCTCCCTCTTTATTTGCAAGTTTTGTTTGGCATTTATTGTTTCTTTAATATATAAGGCCACACATCTTTTCTTTTGCTGTGCTAATGAGAAGTATAATTTCCCAAATCTAGGATATTTCAATAGTTTATTATGTTGTTTTTTAACGTGGACCTGTTGAAGACAAATTATATCTAATTTTAGCTTTCCTAATTTATTGAATGGCCTTTTCCTTTTCATAGGAGAATTCAGTCCATTTATATTAATTGACAAAAATTGTATTTCTTCTTCCATATTTTTACTTGTAAATAGGTCTTGTTGTTCTAGTTGTTCTTTTTTCTCTAAGATCTTTTGTCTCTGCACCTTCTCATTCTGCTCTTTCCTTTAATTCTATTTCCTCTTCTTTTGGTTGTGTATTTCTTCCTCTTGATGCTTCCTCTTGTTTTTTTATTGTCTACTCCCTCTCTCTCTCTTTCTTCCTCATATGGTCCAAATTGCTCATCAAAGAATTGCTCTGCTTTCTCTATAGTATCCAGTCTACATTCCCTCTGGTATCAGCCACCTAAAATTTACATTATGTTTAATTAATTGTCTTGTCATGTCAAAAATTGGTATTGCTTTCTCTTATCTCTTACTCTTCTGAGGATCTGTTTTAAAACTACTATTTCTCTCCCTTTGTCATCTCTTACTATTTCTGTTCTTACTGCCTTCTTAGTAAACCTTACATGTACTTTTCTGGGAAGTATATTTCTTGAAGCATATCTTGTATATACTATAAATTCCAGAGAGCATCACATGCTTGTCTTTCTCCAAAGCTTCTGCCAATAACTCTCCCATTATCTCTGCAAAGTTTCCCCTTTATCTTCTTCAATATTCAGGAATCTCAAGAAATAATCACCATTATCTATTTCCAATGTAATTACTGGTCTCTTCATATTTTGATCTGCCTGTATACATCTATTAACCATTTCTTCCACTCTTTTCTCTTTTTGTTTGGATTAATCTTTTATTTTCTGGATCTGTTGTTCAGTTTTGGTTATTATTTATTGAATATTCTCCATTTTATCATCCATCTTTTCTACTTTTTCCTTCATGTCTTCAAAGCTTTTTATTGTAGTTTCTTGAAATCTTTGTAGCATTAATTGTAATTCTGCTTGCATGATATTCATTTTTTCCTGCTGTAACATATTGTCCAAAGATCTTTGACTTGCTGGACTGGCTGCTTCTGCTGCAGATGATGGTATAGATATGGATTGTTCCTCTAGTTTGCTTAAATTTGAAGTGCTAGACATTTTGAATGTTCTTCAAATCTTCCAAAAATTTAAAAGGGATTATCAGTGATAGCTAACACTCCTCAAGCCCCCACCTATTTCCTTTTCTCAGTCTCCAAGTATTTCCACACTTTCTATTATTGTAGTCCAGTAAAAAAGATGATTGCCTTAGGTTCTTTAAACACTTTTATTTTCTTATTAAATTTGTAATCCACTTATGCCCACCAAGCCCTGCAGTTCAACCACACAGACATATTTTCAGGAGGTAAGAAAACTTGCTGCTGAAGCTTTAATAAATAAAATAATTACCTCAGGCCCAGTTTGCATGGATGTTACAAGCTGTGTTGTAATGCTACTGATTAGTAACTGTGGAAAACAGAAGATATATCCTGTGATGCTTACCAAGCCTGTGAAATGGGAGATTATCTTTATCTTTCAGCAACCGACACTTGGCCACTAAGTAACTGTTTTTTATGTATTGCTCACTAAAGTATGATGGTAGAGATAGCACAATAATGGACTATGTTTTATACTTTGCAGCCTCTGAATTAATACCAGAATAGGCAGTAGATAATTAAAAACACCCTACTTTGATATAGGTATTCCTCGACTTATGATCACAAATGAGCCATTTTTGTTGTTGTTAAGAGAGACATTTGTTAAATGAGTTTTGTCCCATTTTATGATCTTCCTTGCCTAAGTTGTTAAAGGAATCACTGAAGTTGATAAGTTAGTAATCCAATTGCTAAGTGAATTTGGCTTTACTTGTCAGAAAGTTCTAAGAGATGATGAGATGACTTTGGGATACAGCAACAGTTATAAATATGAACCAGTCGCCAAGCATCTGAATTTTGATCACATGATTGTGGGGATGCTGCAAAGGTCATAACTGTAAAAAATGGACATAAGTCAATTTTTTTCACTGCTGTTGTAACTTTGAAGGGTCACTAAATGAACTATCCTATGTTGCGGACAACCTGTATACCCATAGCAATCACAGCCATTGCATATCTTCTGAAGATTTTTGTGATCTAGAATATAGGGGCATTTTCCTTCTGTTCTATTTTTGTCCTCTGAACTCTGAACTCTGAAATACTAATAAAATCATTTGTTAAAGAGAAATAACAAATATTTGTCCGTGATGTTTCATTAGAATGAAGTATGAAAATATTCCAAAAAATATTTGTGTGTGAGGAATTATGGTGGTATACCAAACCGATCTACACCAGACCAATCACCGACCTAGTGTTGATGCAGAGAAAGACTGAACTTGGAGATTAAACCTCAAGCTTTGTATGCTTTGCTTTGTTTGATGACATATTACTGTTTACTGTTTATCTTAGTTATATAGTCAATTAATATTTAGTTGATAGTGGAATTTATAATTCCAGGTGGGGAGTGTGCTGTCCAGACAGTATATAGTTAAGAGGGAAATGGGATAGTTATTTAGGAATTGGGAGCTGTCCCTTTAAGGGAATACATTAATGGTAAATGTACTCAAGGTATCCTGGGAAATGTAGTCCATGTCATGTGGTCACATCAGTAATCCTGATTGGTCGCTGGGTGGACCGTTGGTAGGTTGAAGGAGGTTCCTTCACTCTTGCTCAGACTCCAGCATCATGCTGACGTCTCTCTCTTTTGTTCCACTCCTATAAGATGAAAATTCACTATTCTTTTACACTATGAATGCAGCTATGCAAAGATTTGGACATTGAGATGAATCTCGACATAATCATGAGTTGTATATGAGGATACCTAATGTACCAATAAAGAAACTTTGTAGGGATACTTTGTAGAGTTATCTGTCTGCCTTATATCCATCTAGAAGTTAAGGGGCAGAACAACAATTATGAAATATTCCTGTCTTGATTATATTGAAAAAATAACAAGGTGGTAATAGGAAAGAACTTGTAATAAATCAGTGTTTCTATTGCGTGGAGGTGTAGAGCTCTCCCCTTACAATCGAGAGGCTGTGAGTTCGATCCTAGGCACAGGCTAATCTTTGGAGTAGACTCTCCTGCTCGAGCAGGGGGTTGGACTAGATGATCTCCAAGGTACCTTCCAACTCTGTTATTCTATGATTCTATAAATCCATTTTTTGGGAGGGAAGGAAATATGATAAAATGACTTTCGCATAAGATGCTTATATCCTTCATAGGCCTGCAAGAATTAATTCTGCTAGAAATAAAACAGTGGTGGCTATGGTTCATCAATTCCCATAGATGCCTCCAAATTTTCTAAGGAAAGCCATGGAAAAAAGTTTCTCTTAACAATTATTAATGTGCTATTCAAATGTGCCTGAACTTCCATTTTATCTAATAAGTCCACTGTAAGGCAGCTGCAGCCTTTCAGAACATCTTTGACATAGGATATTCATAATGAAAGTCATAGAGAAATGCTAAAAAAGATTTCTCAAATATTCCTCTGAGGAAAGTTTGGACACATTATGGCATTCATTATTTTGTCACAGTAATGGCTCTTATTCTTGTCCTCCAGGGACATTCCCCTTTTTCTCTACAGATCCTGAGGGAGATAAACATTTTACATCAGTAGCCACCAACTTTTTGGACACCAGGGAGAAATTCTGTGAAGAAAGGTTTTTCTGAATCCTGGAGGGGGCATGGTTTCATCTGCTAGCTGCATTCTGTGGATGGGGTTTCACTTGTTTGCACAGCTCAGTTTCTGGCATGCCACAGCCTATGCCGATCCATGGATTGAGGGTTGGGGATCCCTGGTTTACATTAAAGAAAAAATGAGGGAATCTTTTTGACTCAAGTTGCACAAGAAAGATAATAATATATATTGCTTTCTTCATAGAAGTTGCAGCAAAGGATTTTTCTTATACACATCTATAAAAATTAGACTTTTGAATTTAAGAAATATTTTAAAATATTGACAACATATTTTCTTTAAAAGACAAAACATGGAGTTCTGGTTCCGGTTTCTTCAGTGACGGACCAAAATCCATGACTGTGCGCGGTTTCGATCCATGCTTGCTGCTGGAGCGCCCCAATCCTTTGGATTCGGGGCTGAAGCCACCCCATAGAGGTGGTGAAGATGGGGGAGACTGCCAGCCAAGTCGAGGGGAGCTGCATCTCTCCTCCTTGGCTAGTCTAACTCCCTTTCCCGAAGGTGGCCAGCGGCGGTCAGAAATGGCTGCCACAAAGAAGAACTGGACAGGATAAGAATGTGCAGGAGGAAGACAAGAAGGAAAGCAGGACAGACCGGGCTAAACATAAAAAACATCCAAACAAGGTACCCTGAAGCTAAAAATATTTACAGGAATATCTCTGAAAGAAAATTGTAATAGGCGGCAAAGGAGAGAGAAAAGGAGTTTAAAAATTCTTTTTCCTATTTTTATATTGTTGATTATAAATGATATTAAAAGAAGTTTATACTAAATTACTTTGACACTAATAGGCTATTTTAAGCTGAAATTTAAGTGTCAAAGGAAAAAAAATGATTTCTTTTTATTTTTTATTTTATTTTTTACTTTGGTCTTTTTGGTCATCTGAAAGTTCTAAAAAGAAGAAGAGGAGATAAAAGGGTGGAATTTGGAAGAAAAAACAGAGTTTCATCTGGGAAAAAAAAGGAACTAATTGTGAATTTTGAAAAGATTCCCAAGGATACATTGTAATTGAAATTTTATTAAAAGGTATAGTAGCCAACGGAAAGGAAAAACAAGAAGGAACAGCCTGGGGAAGAAGAGATTGGTTTCTCTTTTCTTTTGATACTTAAAGTCACTCAGGTGGTTGTTTAAAATGACATCACTCCTGGAGCAAGTGAAAATGTATCTTAAAAATGAGAAAGAAGAGGTAGAAAAAGAAGGAAGATCTTTTGCCTTCGTGTTTGAATTTCTTGAAATGGAGATCTTGGACTATGAAAAAAAGCTTCAAGAGGGAGAAGGGTGGGACAAAGAAGAAGCCATCTTTACCGAAACAAAGCAAAGTGTGGTAAAAAGGGGAAGAAGGGGAAAAGAGGTAAAAGTTTCAAATTAAAGGCAACAGCCAAAAAGAAAAATACCTTGAAAAAGAAACATAATAGCAAGGAGAAGCAGAAAAGTAAATCACAGAAAGGGAAAAGAGAGAGAGAAGGTTACAAAAAAAAATGGGATGAGAAAAAGAGGGGGAAGATAGAAAGGGAAAGAAATCATGAGGAACTAAAGCAGGAGATAAAGAAAAAAGGGAAACGTACTAGGATTAAAGGTATATGCTCAGCTAGGGAGCACAGCAACAATGGTTAAATTAAGTTAAAATTAAGAGCTCTGTAAGGGTACTAAAGATAGGGTTGTAATAGTAGACTATTATAATGTGTCAGAAATGAAATATGTAAGTAACTTAGGAGATAAAATTATATTATTATGTCTGGTATGTTTATTTAAAAGAGGGAAACAAAGTAATTATTTTTATAGATTGATAAAATATGGAAAAGAAAGAGGAAAGATTTATACCAGCTATTTTGAATGAATTTGAACAATTATTTTTAAAGATTGGTAAAATATTCAAAAGAAAGGGTAAAAGATTTATACACTAGCTATTAAAATTAATTTGAATAACTACTTTGTCTATTAGATAAAACTGTATAATTATTTAATGATATATTTATTAATAATTAATGTAAGAATAAAGAAAGGAGAGAAATATTTTACTTCTTCCAAAGATTATTAATGTGAAAGATTTATAAGGTTCATATCAGCATGAGAATGAATTTGAATAACTATTTTACCTACTAATGTTTATATATATACAATGTTTTTGTTAGTTGTGTAGAATCTTTTTCTTTTGTATTTGTAAAGAGAAGTACCAACCAGAGTTTAAAAAATGAGATTTTTAGGATATAAAATAGATATTAGAAATTTGAATGGATAAACTTAATGTTTGATGAGATTATAAATATAAGATTTAAAGGTGTTGTACTCCGATTGGCAATTATGGGGGGAACCTTGTTTTTGTTTTTTTTAAGAACATCAAAAGAGAATATATAAAATTGTAAACAATGACAGACAAAAGTATAAGGATAATGAATAAAAAGATATAGAAATTTAGACTGATATTAGTATAAAAAAATTAAGAAAAGTCAAAGGAGAAATGGTGAGAAGTTGGCAAAAAGTGAAGTTGATATGAAGTTGAATATATAAGATGAATATATATATATATGAAATTGTGTCTGTATGGAATGTGATAACCTGGAATCATGCTGTACTCAAATAAGATGTTTTATCTGTTTGTTAAAACCCAATAAAATTTTATTTAAAAAAAAAAAGACAAAACAGGAAAAAGGGAAATAAAATGTAAAATCATATTTTTCCTTGTAAAAGGGAATTTTCCTAGTTAGTAAGAGAAAGATAGATCTTGTTTCCTTCTGATAAGGAAACAATGTCTTATATTCTCTCTCCTCTCCTCGGGAGTTGATAGTATTTTGACCTTCTAGATATTTCTTGAAGTGCAATCTAATCCAACATCTATGGTATTTGGTGAAAAAAATAACATTTGTACCTTCTACGGTATTTTGTTAAAAAAACAATATTTGTACCAAATTGTACAAACAGTTTCCCTGATATGATTGGCTAATGTTTAACTGTACATTGCTGAAGATTGTAAAACTCCAGAATTATTTAAGAAAAGAACTGGATATCTACAAACTCGAGATTTCTATAAATATTGATATAATAAATATAAAATAGATACAGTGTTAGGACATGGAAGAACGAGAAAATTTTTCCATGGCCAAGAATTTTTCATAAAAGTCCTGTATAATAATTTTGTTGTTAGCTGCTGCTACTGAAGACCTTGGGAAAGTTTAGAATTGATCAACACTGGAATGTGAGTTTTTTTCTTCTTCTGAAGAGTTGGATGCACTGCCTGAAAAGTTGAACTATTGCTTGATTTGTTTGCTGTTACCACCACAACACAAAGTTCACAAAGCTCTCATGAAGTCCTCATTTAGCTATCAAGATCATATTCTTATTCCAGTAATATTTCCTTTTTACAAGTTTCCTAACAAAAAAGAAACCAACAAGCAAAAAGGAGGAAGGGATGATAGTGACTCAGAGAAATCAGCTGAAATAGCCAAACTGCTGAACTGAATTTAAAGTGGTTGGGAGATTACCTGAAGAGCTATGAAGGGCTGGCTGCTCCTGGTTGCTGCTTTTCTTCTCTGGCCAGGCTTCTCTTCTCAAAATGGTAAGTTAAGACAAAGAGAAATCAAGGGGAAAACAGTGTCTGCTGCATTCATTAAAGGGCCAGTTACTTTTAGAGAATGCAGTTTCATTTTTATCTTGTGGCTTTCTGGAAATTTGTAATGCCAGGTTCTTTAATAATATCATAGATTTATAATTCTAATCTTCTTTTCAAATACAATGTTTTTCAGCAACTGATTTGTGAATAGCAAACTACTTTATAACACTATTATAAAGTCATGCTCATTTGGAAGATCTTTGTTTCAGTTAATAAATGATAGATAATAACCAAGAGATTATCATGTCTAAGATGAGGCTTCATAAGTCAGAGTGTTTGAATTTATAGAGATGTATTTCAGTGGGTTTTACATCAGGATAAATACAAAGAAAGCAGTGGAAGTTTAAATTTACAGTGATTATAACCTTCATGAGAAGATGAAGATAACATTAACTTCATTAGACATTGAAGCTAAGACTATATTTGTTGATATTCAAAATAATATTCATACATTTGAGCCAATTATATATTTATCACTGTTTTTTCATGGTTGCAAAAGTGAAAGAAAAGGAGAACGAACTGGCCTCAATCAACAGAGAGCATAGAAGGCATTCCTTTCTCTATAATTGCAGAATTAACTGATAACACATCAGTGCAACCATGAATGAATGCTACCCCATATCAAGTTCTTACTTTCAAATTTGATAGGTGAAGGGTTAGAGATAGTTATTCGGCAGTTATTTTCTTCTATGTTTCTGCCCAGTGTGGCTGATTGGAAAAGTATATTTGCATTCTTTATATATTATAATAACTTTGTGTGCATGTGTGTGTGTGTGTTTGTGTGTATTATTCCTCCATTGTATTCTCTTAGATCCCACTATGCTATATATTTTTAAAAAAGAAAAGAAAAGAAAGAAGAACAAGGGAAGAAATGAGAGTGTTAAAAACTACAGAATAAATTCTGTGTGGCAGCATTTAGACCTGACAAAAAGAAACAAATTATAAATAATATGTATTGAAAAATTAATATCACAGTTAATACTAGTAAGCAATGTTTTAATATCTGTAGGAAAGGAACTATTGACAGCATTAAAAATTTTGATCAGATATTACTGATGAAATATACAGGGAAAGAAGACAGGATGATTACAACTGAGAAAGATTTGATCATGAAAATCGAATACATAAAACTGTCAAAAAGATTTCTCCAGGACCAACCAGGGTGAACTAAAGTGCAGGCAAGGACATAATTCCACAGAATTACATGCTTTGGGGGGAAATTTTGATAGCCTATTCAACCTCTCTCTATCTCCCTGTACCCATATTTTCTTAGGTTAGGTATCAGCACGAAAAGCTAACATATTACAGGTAGTTCTTGAGTTATTTCCCACTTGGAGCCTCCATATTACTGTCATAATTTGTTACGGTCTTAAAGTGGGTCAACTCACATGACAATATTGTGACCAGTTTTTACTAACCATGAAACAAATTGCTGTAGTCATTACACAAATCTATACTTGTTAAGAGAAGCAGCGATTCACTATGGGAAGGGATCTGCCAAAAACTGAAAATCAGTGCTGGTTTTTGGCATAATTGTCAGGATCACGTGACAGCAGGACATTATAAATGACCCAGTTGCCCAGTGACCAAAATGTGGTCATTTCACCATTGCGGTGAGCAACTGTTGTATTTCAAATCCAGATTGTAAGTGTTGCCATTGGAACTTTGAAGGTCACTAAGCAATGAGTCATTAGTCAAGTACTACCTGTAGCATGGATTAAGTGTGTAGCAGGTATTGGTTTACTAGTTTAGACAAAAGTGGAATTAATTATCTAGGAGGGAAATGTGTTATCTCACACCTCATAAGAGTAGATAGGAAGAACAAACTTGTCAAAGCAGGTGACATAATTTAAAGTAAATATAATTTCAGAATGTGAAGAACCAAATGAAATTGACTTTGGGGAAATTGTGAGCACCGAGAAAGCCAAGTACCTGGAAAATGACCGAGTGCAATACAGATGCAACCCAGGTTATGTCTTGGAAGGACTTGAATGGATTCAGTGTAAGGGACAAGCATGGACACCTCGTCCACCAAAATGCTTGGGTAAGTAATCATGCTTTCTTTGACTAGTGTAGACCTGGGAGAAAATGCAGAATTCATCCAATAGAAGAATAGCAGCTGCCATTTTTTTAAAAAATAGCTTCAATTAGGATCCAGGTTTTATTGAAGCCAACGTTCTCCTGGAGTCACCTTTTTCTTTTGAAATCTGGAAAAATGAACTATATTTAACTTAGCTGATTTGCTTGAATGAGTAAGCAAATCAGTTGATATAATTACCATTTCTTCTCTATTAATAATGAAATTATAAATGTTGCTATCTTCTATAAAAAGTCCTTACATCTAAAAAACATCCAAATTACCCAAGAGCTTGCTCTTCCTGAGACCATTGTCTGTGAACTGTCCTTAAATATCACATTTCGTTTCTTACTATGTTACAGAGCCCTTGATTATGATATCGAACATGTAAACAAGCTAAATTCACTATTAACATGGGCAACATACTGCCCACACACTTTTGTCTTTCTTGGTGACTTCAATCTACCTCACATTAACTGGACTCTAAATGAATGTAAAATTGAACCCATACATGCAACCTTCTACAATGATGTAACAAACCTGGGACTGGAACAACTAGTAACCAACAATATTAGACTTAACAACTGCCTTGATTTCATCTTCTGCAATAGTTTCAATTCAATTTATGGAATACAAATTAAGGAACCCTTTTCCAACAATGATCACAGCATGATTGACTTTTGTCTCAACAAACCTCCACATCAACACAATGATGTGATCCCCAATTATAACTTCAAAAAAGGCAACTATGATCTTATAGACAACGAACTCTCATCCCTTGATTGGCAATTTCTATTCACTGGATACAATACTATTGAAGACCATTATAACATATTTTTACTTGAAGTCAAAAGAGTCATCTATATGTACTATATCAACTCAGAAAACCAGAAAAAACAGATTACCCATAACAATAAGGAAGCTTCAATCCAAAAAGAGATCACTTTGGTGGAAAAACAAATCTGGTCATGTTGCCAACTTCAAAAGCCAATACAAAAATTTATGCCACCAGATAAAGGCTGAATGCACCAATTATCACATTAAATAAGAGGAAAACCTTCTACGCACCAATTCCACCTGCACTTTCTACAATTTTGTAAACAACAAACTAAAAGATTCAAAGTCCATCCCACCCCTGAATGGACCTAATGGTAAAGACTGCAATGACAACACTATTAAAGCCAACCTCTTTAACACATTCTTTGGCTCAGTATTTGTAAACAGCAATGGATCATGCCCAGTATTTCCTAGTCAAACAACAGACAATTACAATGATCTAATACATATCGATTTTATAGAAGACAATGTTGAAAAAGCACTATGCAATCTAAAACCATCTCTATCTATTGGACCAGACGGAATATGTGCCTACTTCTTAAAAAAGCTATCTACTGACATACCTGAACCTCTAAGCATAATCTTTGAAAAATCTTTCAGGACCAGCTCCTTGCCAAAACTATGGTCACAAGCCACAATCATCCCCATCTTCAAAAAGGGAGACCCCAGCTTAGTTGAAAATTACAGACCAATGTCTTTATGCTGCGTCACCTGTAAAGTCATGGAATCAATTATTAACCAATCCATTATCCTCCACTTAGAGACAAACAACCTACTCTCTAATAAACAATTTGGTTTCAGAAAAAAACAATCCTGCAATCTGCAACTCTTACACTGCAAAAATATATGGACTACACAACTCGATCAGGGCAAAGCAATAGACGCAATCTACAGACTTCTGTAAAGCCTTTGATTCAGTGGTATATGACAAACTACTGCTAAAACTAAAATCTTATGGTATCTCTGGACACCTACATAACTGCATAGAAACATTCCTGTCAAACAGACAACAAATGGTCAAAATTGGGAGCGTCCTATCAAATTCTGTACCTGTCAACAGTAGTGTCTCCCAAGGCAGTGTTCTAGGAACAACTCTCTTCATATGCTACATAAATGACCTCTGTGATCATATTAAGAGCAACTGCATCCTCTTCACTGATAATGTAAAGCTATTCAACATCACAGACAATACTGCTACCCTTCAAAAAGACCTTGACTATGTATAAGAATGGTCAAACAAATGGCAACTTCAAATCTCAACAAAAAAATGGTCTGTCGTACATATTGGCAAAAAAATCAGAAAATAAAATACAGGCTGAGTAGTCAAGACCTTTTTGATGATCCAAACTCTGTCAAGGATCTTATAATTCTCATCTCTAATGATCTAAGTGCTAGAGCCCACTGTAACTACATAGCCAAAAAGGAATTAAGAGTTGTTAACCTAATCTTATGTAGCTTTTTCTCTGGTAATATTACACTAATAACTAGAGCAGACAAAACATTTGCTAGACCAATACTCGAATACAGGTCATCAGTCTGGAACCCACATTATGTATCTGATATTAACACAGTTGAGAAAGTCCAGAAATATTTCACAAGAGGAGTTCTCCACTCCTGTACTCATTGCAAAATACCTTATGCCACCAGACTTGAAATTCTAGACCTAGAAAATCTAGAACTATGCTGCCTTTGGTCCGATCTTTGTATATAAAATCGAACATTGCAATGTCCTACCTGTCAATGAATACTTCAGCTTCAACCATAAAAACACAAGAGCAAACAATAGATACAAATTCAAGGTTAATCGCACCAAACTTGATTGCAGGAAATACGACTTTAGCAACAGAGTGATCAATGTCTGGAATACTCTACCTGACTCTGTGGTTTCTTCCTCAAACCCCAAAAATGTTAACCTTACATTGTCTACTATTGACCTCACCTCTTTCCTAAGAGGTCTGTAGGGGGTATGCATAAGCGCACCAACATGTCTACCGTCCCTGTCCTATTGTTTCTTTTCTTTTTTCTTATATGTATCCATGTATTCATAACTATGTTTTTACTTATACCTATTATCTTATAAGCAATTGACAAACCAAATAAAATAAATAAAAAATAAAATAAATAGTACATAAACTAGATCCCACCCTCCTTGTGAGTAATTCATCACATTCCCACATCCTTCCTGGCCACCTCTCTGTGAGATAGCAGAAGATCAGAATTCAGTACCGTTTCTCCAAAGATTATTTAGAAGACAAAATATCATCACTGAAACATTTCTGATCAAGACTCAGATTCATTCATTTTTCATATTCTAAACTGCCCATCTCCCTCAAAGAGTATGTGTATATCTGACTGTTATCTTGATAGTAGCTTTTCTTTCAGTTCCCCAACATTATCCCCATGGGGGAATTACAGATTCTAGATATTAGGCTGTTATTTGTTATTTATTTCTTAATTTTTCATGGGAAAATTCCCCTTTCTTTAACCCTTGTGATTTGTAAACCGGGTTGATTTTCTTGGTAGTGGAACAGAGGGAAACCAATGGACAAAGGTCTACCTTTTTTTCTGTTTTTCTTGAGAAGGTCTACCTTTTTTTCTGTTTTTTTAGCACCCTGCAGTATGACAAGGCAACAGCTAGCAGCAAAAAACTTGTCTGTATTTGGGAATCAAAGAAAAGCTCGGCTTATTCAAAGTAATCAGAGCCTACAATTTCAATGTAATGAAGGATATGTGCTTGTGGTTCCATCAGTCAGAAAGTGTGTTGACGGTTACATGGATTTGCCTTTATGTATCTCTGGTAAGCATGCTATCAATATGATGGATTCCTCTGAGATCGTAACTAATTAAAATAATTAATATAACAAATACAAATATTTGCTTCTAAAGTCCCATTCTTTTAAAAATGATTTAATCTTCACTGACATCATTCACATCTTAGTTTAGAATTTTAGTAGTTGTAATCTAAAACAAGAAACCTGAAGTACATCAGATTGGGGAAGGATGTTGTAATATTTTTCTAATGTTCAGTCCAAAACTTCAGCTAAGAATTACGATTCCATGTGGTTGAAGATATATATAATATTGGTAGACATAGTAATATGTTTCAAAAATTGCAAAGATTCTTTAAAAATAAGTTGATGTCATATCATTAAAGGAGCCCCATTTTTGAATGACGAACAACCTCTTTTGTTTGAAATTGGTTGGATGAATTTATCATATAATCATTTTAATATTTATCTGACTGGTATTATGATTTAATTAATAATTCCATAGGTGAACAATATTTTATTATTCTTTGTTTGAAGAGATTTAATTTTCAGATTGTTATGATAATTTGTATAGCCCTACAAAAAATTAATCCAGAAAATATTTTTTTAAATTGTCACTCTGTTCCTTCATTGTCATTGATAAGAGCCATGGTGGCGTAGTGGTTAGAATGCAGTACTGCAGGCTAATTCTGCTCACTGCCAACTGCCAGCAATTCGGAAGTTCAATTCTCACTGGCTCATAGTTGACTCAGCTTCCATCCTTCCATGGTTGGTAAAATGAGGAGCCAGATTGTTGAGAGTAATATGCTGACTCTGTAAACTGCTTAGAGAGGGCTGTAAAACACTGTGAAGCAGTATATAAATCTAAGTGCTATTGCTATTTGTAGGTGGAAGTTTAAATCTTGTATGTTACCAATCTGATAGAAACATTTCTCCTAAGAAATATATTTATAAAATAGTTGGAAAGTGATGTGAATTGAATAAGCAGATAAATTGTTAGCATGTTGTTTAAAACAAGTCAACAGCAAAATATAAAGTTTGAAATATCTACATATTTATGTAAATAAACCACATATTTATGTAAATAAACCACATGTTTATTGGACCCGTGTCCCTCCTGGCTGGTGTTGGCCACCCGGGAGGTGACATGAGGTTGGTTTCAGGGTATTATTAACGCTTCTTTGAGTGAGGGATATCTACCCCCCGCCTTGAAAGAGGCGGTGGTGAGACCCCTCCTCAAGAAACCGTCCCTGCACCCAACTCTGTTATCTAATTATCGTCCCGTCTCCAACCTTCGTTTTATGGTGAAGGTTGTTGAGAGTGTGGTGGCACAACAGTTTCCCCAGCACCTGGATGAAGCTGTCTATTTGGATCCACGCCAATCGGGCTTCAGGCCTAGGCACAGCACAGAGACGGCGTTGGTCGCATTGCTGGATGATATCTGGAGGGTCCGTGACAGAGGTTATTCCTCTGTCTTGGTCCTCTTAGATCTCTCGGCGGCTTTTGATACTGTCGACCACAGTATCTTATTGCAGCGGCTGGAGGGGTTGGGAGTGGGAGGCACCGTTATGCGGTGGTTCTCCTCCTTCCTCTCTGACCGCTCGCAATTTGTATTGGCAGGGGGGCAGAGGTCAGCCCTGAGGCCCCTTCTGTTCAACATTTATATGAAGCCGCTAGGTGAGGTCATCCATGGCTTTGGGGTAGAGTTCCATCAGTACACTGATGATACTCAGCTGTACATTTCTACCCCGGGCCACCCTGATGAAGCCGTCGAAGTGATGACCCGGTGCCTGGAGGCTGTGCGGTGTTGGATGGGGCAGAACAGGCTTCAGCTCAACCCATCTAAGACTGAGTGGCTGTGCTTCCCAGCACCCCGGTACAGCCAGCTGGTTCCATCGCTGGCTGTGGGGGGGGAAATTCTTGCCCCCACAGAGAGGGCCTGCAATCTGGGTGTCCTCCTGGATGTGAGGCTGTCATTGGAAGACCACATGGCGGCCGTCACCAGGGGGGCTTTTGGCCAGGTCTGTAGGATCTACCAGTTGCATCCCTTTCTGGATCAGGATGCGCTTCACCCGGTCACCTCCGCCCTGGTGACCTCCCGCCTAGACTATGCCAATGCTCTCTACATGGGACTGCCTTTGAAGAGCATCCGGAGGCTCCAGTTGGTGCAGAAAGCAGTCGCAAGGGTGGTAATGGGAGCTCCTAGGGGCTCCCATGTTATGCCACTTCTGCGTGCGCTGCATTGGCTCCCGGTGGCCCTCCGGGTGCGCTTCAAAGTCTTGGTCACTATCTTTAAAGCGCTCCATGGCTCGAGACCGGGATACTTGCAAGACCGCCTCCTGCCACCATCGGCTTCCCACCGACCGGTACGCTCCCATAGAGTCGGTCTCCTCGGGGTGCTGCCGGCTGGATGGCTGGTGACCCTGAGGGCATGGGCCTTCTCATGGGGAGCACCCCCTCTGGAATGAATTACCCCCGGAGGTAAGGGCCGCCCCTGATCTCATGGCCTTCTGTTGGTTATTTAAAACTCACCTATTTTGGCAGGCCGGACTGGCCTAGGGGTCTTTTAAATTTTAATCTGGTTTTAATCTCTTTTAACTCTTGTTTATATTTTTAATTAGAGCCTTACTATATTCAATTTTTTAAATTTTAATATTATCATGTTGTATGCTTTATATGTGTTCTGTATGTGTATTTTATTGGCTGTTCACCGCCCCGAGTCCCTTTGGGGAGAGGGGGGCGGTATATAAATCGAATAAATAAATAAATAAATAAATAAATAAATAAATAAATAAATAAATAAATAAATAAATAAGTATGAGGGCCTGAGCATTACAGATCCTGTATGTATTAATTTACATTTTTCCAATGGAATGAATAGTTATACAATACTGATATTACTAGGCAGTTATTTTATCATCTCTATCTATGTGTAATAATTAATTTATCTGAAAATTATCCTTTATGGTCTTTAATGGAGAGTGATTATGTGACAGTCTTGCAAGGTAGACCCAGACAGGATGAATGATCAGATTAGCTAATTCTAATTTTCTATAGAATTACATTAATAGAATCCTGCAATCCTAAAGTACATTCCTTCCCCTTTGTGCCCTTTATGGCCCTTGAAACTGGGAGGGTTTCTTCTCAACCACCCTGTCTCTTCCTGGCAAGGGCTAAATTGCCTTTTAGCTGATGATTCCCTTGCTGCATATCTTTTCCCTTTGTCCCAAGATCATCTCTACATACCATTACATTATACGTTTCTGTCAAGATCTTGGTCAACATAGAGCACAATTGATGCTCTAGGTATCAATGGAGAGAGAGAAAGAGAGGGAGGGAGGGAGGGAGAGGGAGAGGGAGAGATCAGAAGCATTTGTGCTCTATTGAGTTGTAGATTGTGTTTCGATCCTGAGTTTCACAAATACTTAATAAGTAAGTAAATACTTATGAAAGAATTCTACTTTAAAAATATTAATAATTTAAAACCATTTTTGTCATTGTTATTTTAAGTAATGTCAGCAACTCCAGCTAACATTTGCTGGCTTATTGTTTTTTTTCTATTTAATAGAAAGAGGAAAAAACTGCAGTGGTCCACCCAGAACCGAGAATGGAGACATTACTACTTTATCTGAGAAGCTGTACAAATCTGGCTCTTCAGTGGAATTCAGGTGCCAAAAATATTATGCCATGGAAGGCCAGAACAGATCTTTTTGTGACAATTGGACCTGGACAAAGGTGCCCATTTGCCTTGGTAAGTAGAAAATAAAATCTTCATTCAATTTTCATGAGCATTTCTAATCATTAAGATTCACTGCCTCCTTTCTCTCTTGCATAAAGATCATTTAATTGGGCTTGCTTGAATCGGCTCTCCTTTATCTTCGATTTCATTTCTGTATCTGAGATGAAAGCTAAATTCTACTATAAGCATTTTGCAATGATAATATGATGCATTTGGATCCTGACAGGATTTCCTTTCTTTTTCATGTCAGATCCCTGTATGATCCCCAGGACTGAATTGGAAAGCCAGAAGATAGAAGTTAAAGATGAAATAGATGCACCTGAAAATATATTTGTCCAACATGGTCATTCTATTGAGCTCACTTGTAGAACAGGATATGTCCTGGCAGCAAATTCTTCCCAATCAGCTTTTGTAATCCATTGTGATGGGAAACTACCAGAGATTCCTAAATGCAAAGGTGACTTTAAAAAGTTTAATTTTATAATCCTGCTATCACTAACCTAAAGCCAAAGCACTTCAGTTTCAGCCTATCATTAGAATTGGAATAAACTGCTATCATTTACATATATCTTTACTGGAGCAGATATTTTTATTTCTCTGAATCCTCCCTGGCTTGACTGCACTTTTCCATTCTGCAAGTGCTCAATAGAAACTCTCGGGATATAGTTGAAATAGGAATCATAGAATAACAGAGTTGGAAGGGACCTTGGAGGTCATCTATTCCAACCCCCTGCTCGAGCAGGAGATCTGTCTAGGATTGAACTCGAGAAAGGCTGCAGATTGCTGGAGAGGGAGTAGTGCAATGGAAGACACACCTATTGGCATTTCATGGCTAAGTTATTGCAAAAATTGCCACACTGTACCCTTGCAAATTTTTCATCAATGTAAGGTAATATATCCATATATTATGTGGGATGGAAAATCTAAACAGCATTCATACTTCCAAAGGCACCATGTAAGTTACGTCTTGCTTAAGATTTGAGAAAAGATAAAAAAAAAAACCACTATCCAAAGGTTCCACTCTGGCTATCTACATTGGAAGCAGTCACACATCCAAATTTATTGGATTATGAAAATATTGTTAGGTATAAAGATTTATTATACGATACTGGAGAGCTTAAAAATAAGAATCAAATACAAATCCAAGGAAAGGATATAGCATGGTGGCCCTTTGCACAAATACAAACCCATTATAAAAAAGAGAACAATCTGGTTTCAATATGACTCCACAAGAATTAGACAAAATATGGCTAGGAGAGGAAAAGTAAGCAATTAGTAAAACATATAAATATCTTTTGGACTATACATTAAAAGAAGAAACAGTTACAGAATCTATGATAATTTGGGCTAAAAACGTGGGTCATAGTATTGAACTAGATAAGTGGGAACACATTTGGCAAATAAATTATAAATTAACTATGTCAGTCTTGTATAAAGAAAACTTATATAAAATGGTTTATCGCAGGCACCTACCTCCTGCGAGACTGGCTAAGATGTTACCCAACCTACCACCCAACTGTTTGAAATGTAACTATGTACAAGGAACATATTTTCACATGTGGTGGACTTGCCCATGTGCTCAGAAATTTTGGAGAAATATTAGAAATTGGATCCTAAATATAACAAAACAAAATTTAAAACTTGAACCCGAAACCTTTCTACTAAGTATGATAGACTCAAATACGGAGAAAAAATAACAATATTTAATTTTGCATATTATAACTGCAGCTAGAATAACTTACACACAAAACTGGAAATTATCTTTTATCCCTTCAGAGGATATGGCAATTAAAAAAATACAGGAATGTGCTGAGATGGATAGCCTAACCAAATTGCTAAAAAATAAACAAAATAGTGACTATTATGAAATATGGAACATTTGATATGAGTGGTTAAAGAAAAGGTAACATCTGATATTTGGATAAGTTATGGAAATGACAGAAGACGTGCATTTAATCACAAACTATACAGAGAAATTAAAACATTAAAAGAACGAAGGAGTTATTGTAACAAGGTAGATCACGTCAATGATAAAGATATAGAAAAAAAAATTAACCATTGCTCAATATATGCTGTAAAATTTATATATGTATATGTGTGTGTGTGTGTGTGTGTGTTGATTTGTTTGTTTTAAATGTATGTCAAATAAATGTTTATTAAAGAAAAAAAAAAAAGAACAGGATATGTCCTGGCAGCAAATTCTTCCCAATCAGCTTTTGTAATCCATTGTGATAGGAAACCACCAGAGATTCCTAAATGCAAAGATAACTTTTAAAAAAAGCTTAATTTTATAAAGTTTAATTTTATAATCCTGCTATCACTAACCCAGAGCCAAAGCACTTCAGTTTCAGTGTATTTATCATTAGAATTGGAATAAACATCAATCATTTACATATATCCTTTACTGGAGCAGATATTTTATCTCTCTGAATACTCCCTGGCTTGATTGCACTTTTCCATTCTGCAAGTGCCCGATGGAAACTCTTGGGATATAGTTGAAATAGGAATCATAGAATAACAGAGTTGGAAGGGACCTTGAAGGTCATCTATTCCAACCCCCTGCTCGAGCAGGAGATCTGTCTAGGATCGAACTCAAGAAAGAATGCAGATTGCTGGAGAGGAAGAAGTGCAATGAAAGACACACACCTATTGACCATTTCATAGCTAAGTTATTGCAAAAATTGCCACACTGAACCCTTGCAAATTTTTCATCAATGTAAGGTAATATATCCCTATAGCAATATTCAGTGGTGGGCTCCCACATTTTTTCCTACTGGTTCTATGAGAGTGCACTATGAAAGAGTTTTCCTTTTCTCATATAATATATGATTTATTTTCTCTAGAAATCACATGCAACTCTCCAAGGATATCTAATGGTACTTTCCGACCTCAAAGAACTGTATATCATGATGGGGATCTAATTCGAATTCAGTGTGACAGTGGATTTACTTTTGAACAAGATATTGGAGAAAAGGTGGTTGAATGCACAAAGAATGGATGGTCACCTCCACCAAAATGTATCAGTAAGTAGAACTAGTGTCCATTACTAGGTTTGTAGAATGGCTGGTATCTTTAATTCTGTATAAGGGTAGTTTTTAATACTATTTTACATGATTTTCCAATTTCCTGCCAAATTTCACCCAGAACATTTTGACAGTATATATCTAAAAAACAGCATACTGGGCAGATGTGGTATGAGAACAGAACAGACAAGATTGCATCAGTGCATTACTACAAATTTATCTTGAAAGGGTTCTTTCTAGATACATTATGTGGGAAACATGCAAGTAACATGCTTTAAACAAAGTGTGTAACATTTGCTTGTCAAATGAAGAGGAATAACCAAGATTATAGGCAAATAGATGCACATGTCATAAAGGATACCACCAGTTCTTGTTTGCAGGCAAGTAATATATCTTGCAGATCTTCTAATGCATCATTATGGGTAATTTGTCATAACTTTGTTGTAATCCATCCGGGCAATCTTCTTGCAGCAGCTAATAAGGTGGTTCACTGTTTCTTTAGCTTTTTGCTGAGGCAGTACTTATTGTCTGATGCTGTCTTGCCAACTCCGCCTTTGTATGTATAAGTTCTTATTATTAATAGTATGATTTATTGCAGTTGTGGCATTTTTATCCACCTTATCCTTATCTTTTGTAGTTGTTTTTTGTTATTATAGCAGTAATAGTGGTATATATTTAAGTATCAGTAGTCAGTCCAAAACTTCACAAAGGTTGATGAACTGAACTGTTGGAGACCCCTTCCTTAGGGGAAATATTAGTCTTCCTCTGCCAGATTTCTTCTAGGCTTGATATATCCCTGCCTGTCTTCCTATCTTAGGGCAACATGGGCCAATCTGGGAGTCTGGGGAGGACTCGGACTTTGGTCCTGCATCTGATACAGAGATGGGGTCAGGGCCACCTGGGAGTTATGTGCCGCCACTGGAGCTTCCAAAATCTGACAGCAGCAGGGCAGAAGAACAAGGGGAGCCTGCTCCCAATTCGCGGGTGCACAGATCTGCCATAAGGCAAGAGCAGTTAAGACAATGGGGTGACTCGGGAGTAAGGCTTGGAGGTGGTTGCCCCTCCCATAAGATATAAAGGAAGTGCAAAGGAACAGGAACCTTTGCAGGAAGCAACATTATTCGCTCTGTTTGGATTAAACCTCGAAGCTCTGTACTTCGGTTGGCTTTTTACAGTTAATTTGGCACTTCAGTTGTTGGCAGCTATTGAAAAGAGAAAGATGGGTGCTTATCTTGAGAGATTGTTTGGGACTTATTACAGGCTGGGAATGAACATAATTCCCAGCGCTGAAATAAAACAAGAGTTGTTTGGATAAAGCATGTGCTTCATTACAGTCTCAGGAAGCCTTGATCAACACAACTATACCTGTTCCAAACAATTCCAATAAAGCTGGAAAAGAAATACTTTGAGGAATTAAATAGTATCAACATTTATTTGGCAAGGTAAAAAAGCAAGAATAAGTCTGAAACTGTTACAAGACTCTAATAATAGAGAAGGCTTTGGGCTGCCAGATTGGGAGTTATATTACCAGGCATCTGCACTTATGTGACTAAAAGAATGGATAACCTTGAGACATATTTGATTATTAACTTTGGAGGGTCATAACTTGCAACTGGGGGGGGGGGCATGCTTTTCTATGGCTGTGATAGCAAATCTACGGCATGCGTGCCACAAGTGACACATAGAGCCATTTATGGCAGCATGCGAGCTACAGGCAAACTTACCTCACTAAATATGCGCGCACCTCACAGCTGATTTTTGACCAATTTGAAGAAGGCTTCTGCAGACTTCTGCGGCTTTGCAAGCCGAAAACTAGCCCATTTCATCACTTCCTGTTTTCCCGAAAATATCGGAAGTGACAAAAAAGGGCTAGTTTATGGCCTGCAAAGCCTGCAGAAGCCTTCCTCGAGTCTTGGGAGGCCGAAAAAGGCCAAAAAAGGCCTCAACCGGCCGAAAATCAGCTGTGAGGCCCAGTGCAGTGAAGGGAGCTGTGGGGGTGGGTGAGTGGGTATTACATGCACATGTGTAGGGGGCATGGGGGGCACACATTGCCTTCTGGGTGCTGGCACGCGAGTGCGTGTATGCAAGTGCGTGCACAATTTTTGGCACAGGAGCCCCAAAAGGTTAGCCACCATTGTTCTATGGTATGGGAAAAAATAAAATACACAATCATTTCCAAAAACATTACATTAGAAATGCAGCATGGGTAAAAATTAAGGAAAAACATTCTTTGAAAATACCAGTCTGGCTCTGATGGACGCATTGATACATCCAAGTGTTATTTATATGGGGAAAAAAATCATAAGATATAAAGATATTTTGAATGAAGGAAGGGGAATTGAAAAGTGAACACGAACTGAATAATCAAGGGATAGATTTAGCATGGCAGATACAAGTACAATCAAGATATGAAAATGATGCTAAATTATATGGTTTTTATAAAGAACCAACAGAATTGGACAAGATTTTAACAGGAATTAATTTAAAAAATTTATACCTACCTATTAAGTCTTAGAGTGGAAGAACAAGTAAAGCAAACAATGATAGCGATGCTGTGGGGGCTATGTCTAGGTGCCTGGAGGCCGTGCGGGATTGGATGGGCGGGAACAGGCTTCGGCTCAATCCATCCAAGATTGAGTGGCTGTGGTTTCCGGTGCCCCGATATAGCCAGCTGACACCTTCGCTGGCTATTGGGGGGGAAATTTTGCCCCCCACAGAGAGGGCTCGCAACCTGGGAGTCCTCCTGGATATACGGCTGTCGCTTGAACATCATGTTGCGGCCGTCTCCAGGGGGGCGTTTCATCAGATCCGTCGGATCTACCGGTTGCGGCCCTTTCTGGATCGGGACGCCCTGCGCACGGTCACTCAGGCCCTTGTCACCTCTCGCCTGGACTATTGTAATGCCCTCTACATGGGGCGCCCTGCGGGGAGCACCCGGAGACTCCAGCTGGTGCAAAATGCAGCCGCGCGGGTGATCATGGGGGCGTCACGTAGCGCCCATGTGATGCCTCTCCTGCGCGAGCTGCATTGGTTGCCGGTGGCTCTCCGGGTTCGCTTTAAGGTTCTAGTTTTGACCTTTAGGGCGATCCATGGCATTGGGCCAGGTTACCTGCAGGACCGCATTCTACCAGTGATCTCCAGCAGGCCGGTGCATTCACACAGGGAGGGTCTTCTCCGGGTGCCGTCGGCCGCTATGTGTCGTCTGGCGGCCCCGAGGAGTAGGGCCTTCTCTGTGGGGGCCCCTGCCCTCTGGAATACTCTGCCGCCGGAACTTCGTACCGGCACAGACCTGAGGGCCTTCAGGCGCACGTTGAAGACCTGGCTCTTTGAGCAGGCTGGCCTGGGCTGAGATGGTTTTAATTGGTCTCCGTATTATCTTCGATTTTAACTGGGGTTTTAAGGGGGGGGGGGTTTCTTATTAATTAGCCAGTATCTAATTTAATTCTTTTTTAACTTTTGTATTGTTTTTGGGGTCTAGATTGGCTGTACACCGCCCTGAGTCCCTAGGGAGAAGGGCGGTATAGAAATTTCATTAATAAATAAATAAATAAATAAATAGTGTGGGCTAAAAATTTTGGTTATTTGATAGAATTGGATAAATGGCAAAAGTTGTGGGATTGAAATGATAAATTAACAATGTCTACTCCATTCAAAGAAAATTTATATAAAATATTATATAGATGGCATTTCCCACCAGCAAGATTAGCTAAGATGTTTAAAGATATGTCAGCTAAATGTTGGAAATCTAATCAGACTCCAGGCTCATATTACCACATGTGGTGGACGCAGGGGTGGGATTCAAATTTCTTAACAACCGGTTCTGTGGGCATGGCCTAATTTGTGGGTGTGGCTTGGTGGTCATGTTACTGAGTGGGTGTGGCTTGCTGACTGGGTGTGGCTTGGTGGTCACATGACTGGCTGGGTGTGGCTTGCATGTAAATATTGATTTTTTTAAAAAAAAAGAACAACTTTTACCCCAAATCAGGCAAAGCAGGCAGGCAGATTGAGTTGCTTGCAGAATCACAGAGTCACTCACAGCTGTATCTTTCTGCAATCTGCTACCTGAGTGCACACTGAAAAATAGAAGCTTCAGTCCTAAGAAAGGTTCAGCTCTGCTCTCAGGCCACTTCCCCCCGCCCGATCCCTGAATACACCCATTGGGCCTCAGGGAAGCCTCCTGGGCAAAGGCGAAGCAGTACAATAGCAATTTAGATTACTAGAAAGCAAGAAATCTGATTATTTCCTGTTTTCTAGCTAATCTTAATTGCTCAGCATAGCTGATAGTCAGAACAGTTGATCATTGGGGGGAAAGGAAAAATAGCAACTTATCAAAAATTAGGCCACAACACAGGCAAATTGGATGGCATGCATACAAGATAAGAAGTGACTGGTGGGTCAGAGAGAGGGAGTATAGGGAGGGTTGGGGCCAGCCAGTGGAGCAATTTGCCAGTTCTCTGAACTGTGCAGAATCGTAACAACCGGTTCTATAGAACCGGTCCGAACTGTTAGAATCCCACCCCTGGGTGGATGTGCCCAAAACCCAAGACATATTGGGCAAAAATACATATTTGGGTAGAAAAAAATGATAAAGTAACATACAGATTTAAAACCAGAAATATTTCTGTTGAGTATCATATGAGAAAAATATAATAAAGGGACTATGTATCTAATATTACATGTGTTAACAGCAGCCAGAATTGTATTTAAACAACATTGGAAAGGTATGTAGCTCCCTACAGAAGAGAAGATAATAATAATAATAAAATACTAGAATGTGCAGAAATGGATAAATTAACACTTGAGTTTGAATGTTCATAAAGACGTCAGCTATTTGGTGAGTTTTTATACGATAAATGATTAGTTCCACTGCTTCTTACAGATAATTTGATATTTGGTTTGTTTTTGTCCATAAGCTACAAGTCTTCTGAAATCCCCATGTGACATCCCCATGTGAAGAAGATTAAGCAAGTCTACCAGTAGTTTGTAAGACTAGTAAATATCCATCCAAAAACAAACTATTTGACAGATCTCTGGAAGGAATAAAGCACCATTGTTGAAGCTCTTAGCCATTTTTCAAATCAGCCATCTATCACCTATGCTATTTTGGAACAAAGATTTTTTTACCCTTAGTCTATTCTAAATACTGAATAATTTTACAGCTAAAAGAAGAAATGCTCAGATCTCTGAGAAATTTCCTCCCTGCTTGCAAGAGAATGTTGACATGAAATATATGCTGTTGAGTGTTCAAAATGATACTAGAATAGAAAAAATGGGTCTATGATAACTTGCCATGGCCAACTCACCACAGCCAACTCGTCATGGCCATCTGACTGCAGCCAACTTGCTGTGGCCGACTTGCTGTGGAATAACTCATCATGACCAACTTGCTGTGGAAAAACTCACTCAACAAAAATTACACTAATATTGAAGAAATAGTCAGTAGAAACATTAAAGAAAGGATGTCAAAGGAGTAACAAAATAAAATGTGAATGACAACAATTTAAATCTAGCATGCTCCATCCCAAAATGGAAATATAAATCTGCCTTTTTCCAGTCCTTGCCTGTAACTGTAGTCACTGCATTGCATCACAAGAGGTCTCCCAAAGAACTGGCAATTTTTGTTGGAAAAGAAATAAAACTTTACCAAGAGAAAAAGTTGTGTTTCTTTTTCCTTTCAAGGGAATAGTTCTTTTTTCCCCCTTTTCTCTTCCATTTTTTAAATTTCCTTTTTTATATTGGATCTATTTGTGGCTCCATTTCTGGTTTTTTGGGGGGTATCTCTGAGACTCTTTATGGAATTTTTGGGCCTATTCTTTTTTGATCAATTGGATTAGGGTGTTGAAGAATTTATTTTTTCTTCCACTTTTTATATTGATTGACCTGAATTTTCCTTTTTCTTTTTTGGTTTTTTTCTCGACAATTAATCAATTGATTGGAATTAAGGTGTACAGGAACCTGAATAAATTTTTCTTTAACTTTGTTTTCCTTTTTCCTTTGCTATTTTTACTTGGAATTACAATTGTCCAACATACGAGTGGATTAAGGTCTAGAAAAACCTGAAGATTTTGAATTGTTTGCAACCTCTTAATTTTTTGTGAAATGAACAGGAAACTAACACCGGCTGGCTCTTCAATCCCTACTTCATCCTCTTCATCATCTGGAGGACAACGATCAATACAGATGATGTTACAACAAGAAAAAGAACAGGAAAAGGTGATGCTGCAGATGATTATGCAAGGAATTCAAAACATACAAACAAGAACAGACAATATTGAACAAAGAACAGAGAACATTGAACAAAGAACAGGAAAAACAGATGAAAAGGTGGAGAACATTCAACAAATGATGATGAAGTATGAGGATAGATCCAAAAAAAATTGAAGAAGATAAACAAAGAGATAAGATTGGAGATATTGAGGACAGATTAAGCATGATCAAACAAGACAAGAGCGAGATGCTGGAATGGGAGATCGACAGATCAGAATTATATCTTAGATTTCAAAATATAAAGGAAGAAAAGGGACAAAATTTGGCAGAAATAATGATAGAAAATCTGGCTGAGGCATTGGAAATAACCAAAGAGAAGATGATGGATGGAATAGATGAGATCTTTCGAGTTTTTACAAGATATGCAATGAGAAATAAATTGCCAAGAGAAGTTCACATTAGATGTACAAAGAAAGCTATTAAAACGCAAATATTACAAGTGGAAATATAGAAAACATTGAAATATAAAGACAAGGAGATTGTAGTTTTGAAGTAAGTACCTAGAAGATTGAGAGAGATGAGAAGAGAGTATCGATTCTTGACTAAAATATTACTTTAAAAAAAGGTGAATTACAGATGGCTGATACCAGAAGGCTTAATGTTCACATGGCAGGAGCAAAGACACAGAATTGATTCAATTGAGAAAGCAGAATTATTTTATGCAGAATTCTTCAGAGGGAAAGAGGAGGAGACAGAAAGAGAAGTGTCACTAATTGAATTCCAAGAGGACTGTCAAACAGCGATTGAAAAAGAGGAAGGCGCAGTAGGCGGAAAGGTGGAAATTAGAGCACAAGAACCAAGATCTATTAGGACTGCAAAACCTACTTATAAAGTATAACCATGGAAGAGAAAAAAACTGATTACAATTTATATAAATGGACTTAACTCAGCTGTTAAAAGAAGGAAAACTTTCCATAAATTAGAGAAATTAAAATTTGATATAATCTGTCTACAAGAAGTACATATTAAAAAGCAACAGGAACAAATATTGACACAACCAAAGCTAGGGAAAATATTTACTGTGTTGACCCGATGTAAGAAAAGAGGAGTGGTCTTATATATTAAAGATACTATCCCAGCAGAATTGATTTATACAGATGATGATGGAAGAATTTTAATGGTGGAAATAATGGACAATAATATGAAAACACTCCTGATAGCAATTTACGCTCCAAATGATAATCAAGAAGAATATTTTAGAAAACTATATATGAAAATAATTGAATTGAATTATGTTAATATTTGCATGATGGGAGATTTCCATGGATTAGTAGATGATAAACAGGACTATGCAACACAGAAAACAGAAAAAGTAGAAAGATTCTACCTAAATCCTTTTTTAAAATGACAGATGAAATAAATTTAAAAGATGCATGGAGAGAAAGAAATGCTAAAACTAAACAATACACATTTTATTCAAACAGACACTCATCATGGTCTAGAATAGATATGATATGATATGGATGTCAACGGAATTGATTTCTAATATACAATAAATTGACATAGTCACCTCTGCTCTCGTTACCTCCTGCCTAGATTATTGCAATGCTCTCTACATGAGGCTCCCCTTGAAGAGCATCCGGAGGCTTCAACTGGTGCAGAGTGCGGCCGCATGGGTGATCTTGGGGGCTTCTCGGAGCTCCCATATTACACTGCTCCTGCGCGAGCTGCACTGGCTTCCAGTAGCCTTCCAGGTGTGATTCAAGGTGCTAGTGACCATCTTTAAAGTGCTTCATGGCTTGGGACCCGGGTACTTGCGGGACCGCCTGCTGCCACCATCGGGTACTTGCGGGACCGCCTCCTGCCGGCCAGTGCGCTCCCACAGGGTTGGCCTCCTCGGGGTGCCGCAGGCTGGCCGATGTCGGTTGGCGGCCCTGAGGGTGCGGGCCTTCTCTGTGGGAGCACCCTCCCTTTGGAATGAGCTACCGGCGGAGTTGCGAGCCATTACTGACCTATGGGCCTTCCGACAAGCACTTAAGACCCACCTTTTCCAACAGGCCAGTCTGGCGTAACGTTATGAGTAGAGTTTTTAATTTGATTTTAATTTTTTATGGGTTTTATTGGTCTTAGCCATTTATTTAATTAATTTTTAAACTCTTTTTTAACTTTTCTGATTGTATGTTTTTATTGTGACTGTTCACCGCCCCGAGTCCCTTTTTGGGAGAGGAGGCGGTATACAAATCGAAATAATAAATAAAATAAATAAATAAATAAATAGGAACAACTACCTGGGCAGGTTATAATCCAATGACAATTAAATGGAAAGGAGAAAGTAGAAGATCCGCATGGACTTTAAATAATACCATATTAAAAGAAAAAGATTTTATACAGAAAATGGAGAAAGAATTGGCTTTTTTTTCAAAGAAAATAAAAAAGAGAATACATCAATGCAGAATCTATGGGACTCAGGCTTATGAAGGCTTATGCCAGAGGCTTGATAATACAAGGAAAACAAATATTATCAAAAGACAAGCTTCTAAAGTATTATTTTTATTTATTCATTTATTTATTTATTTATTTATTTTTGTCAATTGCTTACAAGATAATAGGTATAAGTAAAAACATAGTTATGAATACATGGATACATATAAGAAAAAAGAAAAGAAACAATAGGACAGGGACGGTAGACATGTTGGTGCGCTTATGCATACCCCCTACAGACCTCTTAGGAAAGAGGTGAGGTCAATAGTAGACAATGTAAGGTTAACATTTTTGGGGTTTGAGGAAGAAACCACAGAGTCAGGTAGAGTACTCCAGACATTGATCACTCTGTTGCTGAAGTCGTATTTCCTGCAATCAAGTTTGGTGCGATTAACCTTGACTTTGTATCTATTGTTTGCTCTTGTGTTTTATGGTTGAAGCTGAAGTATTCATTAACAGGTAGGACATTGCAATATATGATTTTATATACTATCCTTAGATCGGACCGAAGGCAGCATAGTTCTAGGTTTTCTAGGTCTAGAATTTTGAGTCTGGTGGCATAAGGTATTCTGCAACAAGTAGTGGAGAACTCTTCTTGTGAAATATTTCTGGACTTTCTCAACTGTGTTAATATCAGATATGTAATGTGGGTTCCAGACTGATGAGCTGTATTCAAGTATTGGTCCAGCAAATGTTTTGTATGCTCTAGTTCGAAGTGTAATATTATCAGAGAAAAAGCTACATAAGATTAGGTTAACAACTCTTAATGCCTTTTTGGCCATGTAGTTACAGTGGGCTCTAGCACTTAGATCATTAGAGATAAGTACTCCAAGATCCTTGACAGAGTTTGGATCATCAACAAGGTCTTGACTATTCAGTCTGTATTTTATTTTCTGATTTTTTTTGCCAATATGTACGACAGAGCATTTATTTGTTGAGACTTGAAGTTGCCCTTTGTTTGACCATTCTGATACATGCTTTGCCCTGATCGAGTTGTGTAGAGGATGAGTATAAAAGACTTGAAAAAGAGTTACAGAAACTGCCACAGAAAAAGGACATTAAATTAAAAATGGATACAATAAACATAATGATGATCAGGGGTGGGATTCAAATTTTTTAACAACCGATTTTCTGGGCATGGCTAAGTTGGTGGGCATGGCTTGGTGGTCATGTTATTGGCTGGGTGTAGCCAACTCAATATCACTCACATCGAGGCATGCATCTCCTTGCCTGCCTCTAATGACTGTGGGGATGCTGCAACAGTCGTAAGTGTGAAAAATGGTCATAAGTCACTTTTTTCAGTGCCACTGTAACTTTGAATGGTCACTCCACACAAGCAAAGTACCAGCAAAGGAATGGGAAAAAGCTCCAGAGAAGTTCCTGAGACAGGAAGTCTAGTCCTGCCAAGAACGTAGTAAGAGTTAACAGAGAGGCAGTTTCTGTAAGCAACACCAAAGTCTTTCCTTCCTGCCTTCCTTACAGGATTAGGCCAGTAATTTCTTCTAACAACCAGTTCTCAAAACTGCTTAGAATGTTAACAACCAGTTCTAGAGAATAGGTGCGAACTGGTAGGATCCCACCCCTGATGATGATGGAGTTAATTGAGTTACTTAAGAAACAAAACAATGGAAAGGCACCAGGTCCAGATGGACTTCCAGCAGAATTTTATAAGACATTACAGGAATCCTTGAATCTTCCATTGTTAGAAGTTATGAATGAAGTCATGTCAAAGAAGAGGATACCCAAATCGTGGTCAGAAGCATATATTACTTGTGTCCCAAAGGAAGACGCTGACCCACAACAAATTAAGAATTATAGACCTATTTCCCTGCTAAACTCAAACTAAAAAATCTTTGCTTCAATATTGGCAGAAAGATTTAAAAGATATTTGAATAATTTTATTCATCCTGTTCAAAATAGGTTTCTGCCAAATTAAAGATAATATGAGAATAATTTTGGACATTTGGAATACTATGAGGCAGATCCTGAAAAACAAATGGCTTTGATATTTTTAGGGGATACATTTGACAGCAAGATGTAGTACACTTAAAGAGAATAACTATATTAAACTCAAACAACAGATTGTGACAGATCTGGCAAAATGGGAAAATTTACAATTATCACGAATAGGGAGAATATCAACAATTAAGATGAATATATTACCTAGAATTTTATATTTGTTTCAGACAATTCCAATTAGGCTAAGGAAAGACTACTTTGAAGATTTAAATAAAATAGTGTTGAAGTATATATGGCAGGGAAAGAAAGCAAGAATAAAATAAAAACTGTTGCAAGATGACAGAATAAGAGGATTTTGCCTGCCTAACTGGGAGTTATATTATCAAGCAACAAACCTGATGGGTTAAGGAATGGATAACACTAAGAAATACTAGATTGTTGACATTAGAAGGACATGATTTTTTTGGGGGTGGCATGCCTTCCTATGGTACAAGGGAGCTAAAACACAGGGGTATTTTTAGAAGGCATTATATATGTGAGGCTTTGTTATTAAACTGGGAGAAGACTAAAAAGCAATGCTATTTAAAAATTCCAGTCTGGTTATTGACTATTGAAGCATTTTCTTATCCTATAACATATAAAAAGGAACAAACAGATATGGTGAAATGTTGAATGAAAAGGGTGAACTTAAATCTATGCAAGAATTAGAAGAACAAGGTATAAAGATGAACTGGTTTTCATATGTGCAAATATACTCTAGATATAATAAAGATTTTAAAACAGAAGGTTTTTATAATAAATTGACTGACTTAGATAAGATTTTGACAGGTACTGATGAAAAAGTGATTAAAAAACTATATGGACATTTATTAGAAATTAAGCTAGAAGAAGAACAAGTTAAAGAAACAATGATTGCTTGGGGGGGCGGGAAATTTTGGATATAGGATTGATTTAGAGAAACGGCAAAAATTGTGGCCTCAAAATTATAAAATGACAATGTCAACAGCATATAAAGAAAACTTGTGTAAGATGTTTTACAGGTGGCACTTACCCCCAACAAGAATAGCAAGAATGTTCAAGAACAAATCTGAAAAATGTTGGAAATGTCATTAGACACCGGGCTCATATTACCATATGTGGTGCACAGAAGCTAAAAGATATTGGACTAAAATCCATAGATGGTTGGAAAAAATGATACAGAAACACATAGACTTGAAACCAGAGATATTTTTATTGGGAATTTTACCTAAAATATACAGTAAGGAATTGAAATATTTCATTGTAAATGTATCAACAGCAGCTAGGATTGTAATTGCTAAAAATTGGAAAAATGAGAAAATACCAATGCAGGAGGAAGTTATTAAGAAAATAATGCAATATGCTGAAATGAGTAAATTGACATTTGAAATTAGAGAACAAGAACATAAACAATTTTATAAGATTTGGGATCTATTTTATCGATGATTAGAAAATAAAATCAGGTAATGAAATATGTAGAATCTTACAATATAAGGAAATAGAATTATATAGAATATATAAAGATGTATTATTATTGAATGGATTTAGGATGATAATATGAATTATTATGATATAAACCAATTTAAAAATATGGAACATCTCGCATAACATGAAGGAACAATAGTACAGTCAAACGAATGATTAACAATGATAACAATGTATTTAGAAATATTTGATTGATAATATGAGAATATATTCAAATAATTGTAAGTGAGGACTATGGAGAGGGAGCACAAAAAAAATTGTAACCAACCGACACACTGTATGTACGTAATTGGAAGATAGCTTTATGTTTTTATGTTTTGTTTGTGTATGTTTGTTTAAAACTAAAAAACTTTTAAAAGAAAAAGAGAAATAAAATTCCAAATAAATATCTAGGTCTTGATCAGGTACCCCTATCCCAGATAGCCCTGGTGGTCCTCCTACAATCCCAGCTCCTGCCTGAAGAGCCTTTGCATATCTTCAGATGGTATGCCTGTTATGCCTGGTTCCTAGACCGGGAACTTCTGCTCACCCCTAATACTACCACATTGATTATTGGATTGTTTCTGGGTCCTCATTGTCAACTTTAAAGCCCTACGTAGTTTGGGACTGGATTGCCTGAGGAACCATCTCTTTCCAAGAGTCTCAACTTGTCCAATTGGATTCAGTGGACTGGGGCTGTTGCAGACATCATCAACCAATGTCAACTGGCAGGAACTAGAAGACAGCCCTTCTCTGTTATAGCCCCTGCCTTTTGGAATTTTCTCGCCTCGGATATAGAGTAGAATTGTTTAGCTTTATAGAATTCTTTATTAGCCAAGTGTGATTGGATACAAGGAATTTGTCTTTGGTGCATATGCTTTCAGTGTACATAAAAAGAAAAAAATACATTAATCAGGAATCATAAGATACAACACTTAGTGACAGTCATAGGTAACTAAATAAGCAATCAAATCATACTAGGAAACAAAATAATATAAATTGTAGTGATACAAGCAACAAGATTATAGTCATAAGTAGGAGGAGATAGGTAAGAGGAAGGATGAGAAGAATAATAGTAATACAGTCTTAGTAAATAGTTTGACAGTGTTGTGGGAATTAGTTGTTTAGCAGAGTGATGGTGTTTGGGTAAAAAACTGTCCTTGTGTCTAGTTGTTCTGGTGCGCAGTGCCCTATAGCATAGTTTTGAGGGTAGAAGTTGAAACAATTTGTATCCAGGATGTGAGAGGTCTGTAGATATTTTCACAGCCCTCTTTTTGATTCGTCCAGTATACAGGTCCTCAGTGGAAGGCAGATTGGTAGCAATTGTTTTTTTTTTTTTTTTGCAATTCTAATTATCCATTGAAGTCTGTATCTGTCTTGTTTGGTTGCAGAGCTAAACCAGACAGTTATAGAAGTGCAGATGATATACTCAATAATGCCTCTGTAGAACTGAATCAGCAGCTTCTTGAGCAGTTTGAGCTTTCTGATTTGGCACAGAAGAACATCCTTTGTTGTCCTTTTTTGATGACATTGTTGATGTTAGGTGTCCATTTTAAGTCTTGAGACATGATAGAACCTAGAAACTTGAAGGTCTGTACTGTTGATACTGTGTTGTCTAGTATTGTAAGAGGTAGTAGTTCCTCTTACAATACCTCTTACCATTCCTACGGTTTTGAGTGTGTTTAGCTCAAGATTGTTCTGGTTGTACCACAAGGATAGTTATTCAACCTCTCGTCATTATGCAGATTTGCCATATTAGAATGGTCCTAACCACATTGGCCTTTCACAAGGCTTTAAAAATTTGACTATTGGGGCATGGAATGTGTTAAGAGTCCCGTTTCTTGGTTTTACTGTTAGTTGATCCTGGGTGCTCTTTGTATTTAATTTCTGAATGTTTTTATTGTTTTTCATTGTTTTAGAATTTAAGGACTTTAAGCTGCCCAAATCACTTGATTAAATTGGGCAGCAATAGAAATTGAATGAATGGATGAATGAGGTAGATGCTCTGAACAAATCACAAATTCTGGAATACTCTGTCCCAAATCAATTTAAAGATACTAGTGAGGTTTTTTTAAAAGAATTATATCTTACAAATATGCATCAAGCTGAACCTACTATTTGCATTCCCTAACTTCTACAATAACTTTGAAACAAGGAAACTTAGCAGATGAGAAAACAGCTAAGCTTACACTAAACAGATTAGTGGTATAATTTGAGAAATCTAAGCCATGAGAAATCTTAACCATGCTATGCACAAGAATGCAGAAGAGAAGCCATTTATACAAGAAAGTAGAGAAAGTCATGAACATTGTGAGGGGAATATTAGAAAGTCCTGTACATTGAAAATATTGCAGATTGCTAAGAAGGAATGAATTATTATCTTTCCTGTATGCTCCAGGAAAGCTTTTATTATTCAAAAAGCTTTACAAACTTATTTCCTTTTCTTTTCACTTAACACTTCCCACTAAACTATGCAGTCAGACTGATATAGTCATGAAGGCACTGGTCCAAAGACCAGATAATTGTGAGTTCTAGTCCCAATTTAGGCATGACAGACAATGAATTAATTTGGGCCTTTCATAGGATAGTTGTGGTGGGGAAAATAAGGGCTAGGAGTATTTGCTGCTGGAAATATATGAAAATACAGGACAAAATAAAAATATAATAATAACACCAATAATAATAATGCTTTGATAAGTCACTGTGCAGTGATAAAACAGGTAGGTTGAAAAAAATTGTAAAAACGAATCCCACTTTACAATGCCTCCAGTTTAAAATCTAATATGTTGAGCCAATATCACTACTTTCTCCCCACAGTCCTCACAGATTGTAAGTAGAAGAAATAAGGGTCTTTTATTCTCCAATCTTCCACTGTCACTTTCTGTTTCCTTCTTCGGATGCGGGGCAGAAACCCAGACCAGATTCTGAAGAACAACATAACTAAAAGCTTCATTTCTGATGCTAGCATAAATGTAAGCAAAGCAAATGAATTCATAGAATATTCTGAATATTATGTGTGCCTTACTTTTTTTTTTTTGTATCCCTTTTTTTTCCAGGAAAGGGCTGTTACTATATTCATATAGAAAATGGAAGAATGGCCAATCCATATGAACTATATAGACCATTTCCAATAGGGGAAGGAAAAACAATTTGGTTTTATTGTCATGGTGGTTTTCTGCCAGCAAACAAGGAAATGTGGCAAAGAGCAACATGCATCAAATCCCACTATGTTCCAGAACTAAAATGTTTCAGTAAGTAATTCTTTATTGTTTGCAGTAGATATTGCCAAGTATAAACAAAACAAGCCAGGGAGATGCTATCCTGACCTTGCTTTTTGAAGAAATAGCATCCAATAGAGACCTCAGCCTATTCTTTGGTACATATGCCTCCTGCAGTAATGCTTTCATTGCTACCTCTTTTAAAGGGACCCTAAGGATTGTTTTGGAGCCTACAGTTTACAAAAGTATTTGCACTGAAACCAGTGGTGGGATTCAATTTTTTTTGCTACCAGTTCTGTGGGAATGGCTTGGTGGGCATGGCTTGGTGGTCATGTGACTGGGTGGGTGTAGCTTGATGGGCATGTGACTGGGTGGGCGTGGTCAAGTTGACATCAGTTGCGGATGTTGCCTGTATGGGCCGGGAGGAAAGAAAGATGCAACCTCTGTCCGTGTGTGTGTGAGAGAGAGACAGAAAGAGAAGGAGAGAAGGGGGGAGGGAGGGAGGGAGGTTAGTTTTTTAAAAAAACCAGAGGGAAAAAGATAAAATATAAAATCCGGTTTTGAAGATGGCCGACGCGGTGCTCCGCCGCTGCTCGCTCCGGCCTAGACGGCCTCAGCTGCGGCCACCCTTGTCCCCTAGGTCCCCTCGCCGGTGGCAGAGGCGGGGGAGGATCGGGGGAGGCCGGTCGGGACATCTAGAGACCGGTCGGGGGTCTGCTGGAGCCGCGGGGCCGATGCGGAGGGCGGCGTGGTCGCGACGACCCTGGTGGCCCCGAGTCGATCGTGGAGGCCCCGGAGGCCTTTCCCGGCGGTCGGCGGTCGGCGGAGTGTGTCGGCGGTCGGCGGAACGGGGTGTTTGTGGACGAGCGCCTGGCGGCGGCGGCGACAGCGGCCGCGGCGGCGGCAGCGGAGGCCGCGGCGGCGGCGGCGGCGGCGGCTGCCTCTGGGGCCGTTGTGGCGGCGTCCTGTATAGAGACTATGTCACGGCATGGCCCCAGCGGCCCCCTGAGGAGTGTGGTGGCCCTGGATTCCCCAGGGCAGGGTCGATTTGCGGGGGCCGTTTGGAGGGCCTTGGACTGGCCTCGGCGGCTTTATTACAGCCGCGGAGGCCCTGGAACAGCGGCCGTGACACCCCCGGAGTTCCAAGGGGCGGTGAAAAGGCCTTGGCGCCCCCAGTGAGGCACAGCGGCGTGGCAGGCTCGGTGACCTCACTCGGGCCGGGGCGGTCTTGGGAGGCTCCGGCTGGTCCTGACATGGGCCTATTGCAGTTTCGGCCCTGGAGTGGACCTGGGGCACCCTTGACGGCCCCGAGGACGACGCGGAGGCTGGGGGACCCACGGAGGAGTTCGGCTGAGGAGTGGTGGTGCCGATACCCCCGTGGGCCGCTTAGGCAGAGCCATGGTTGTTCCCCTTTTTCCCCTGGGGCCCCCACCGGTGGCGGAGGTGGTGGGCCCAGGGGGGGGATTAGCTCTGCCTGTGACCTTTTCCCCCCTGGGGGTCCCACCGGTGGCAGAGGTGGGACGACTGGAGGGAGGCGGCATATGCCCCAGCCTACCTGGATTTTTTCCGCGGCCAGAGGATGGCAGAGACTGCAGGCGCTCCGAGACTGTCGAGGTGGCCGGGACCACGGATTTATTCGAGGGCAGAACTCTGGGCCCTGAGGGATGCCCCCCTCTCCCTCAGGTGGCCTCCAAGACTCTCTAAGACCTTTTGTGATGAGGGATCCTGGGATCCGGAGCGATGGTGGGGCCGAAGAAACCGGAGGAAATGTTCTAAACCTGTGATTAAATTTTTAATGGGATTTTTTAAGGGGTTGGAAGGATCCAGGGCGGGCGGGGGAGACAGCCCGCATGGATATGGGGGCAGCCAGGCCGGCGCGCGCGCCTGGGGGACCTCGGGGGTTCCTGTGTCGGGGTGGCAGACAGGGGGTGGGCAGCGGGGGGTCAATTTTATTAGCACGGTGACTGGGAGAGGTAGATATGCTGGGGGTAGAGGGCCATATCCGGTAAGGGGATCGCGCTCCCGATGTTTGCAAACGGTAGCGCGCTCCGACCCTCATTACCCATCCTGCAGCCCTGGTTGTCCGGAATCTCAGGCCCTGAATACCCGGCTGTTGTTGTGCAATGCCAGGTCCGTGGTTAATAAGGCTCCCCTGATCCACGATTTGGTTCAGGAGGAGGCCGCGGACCTGGTAGGTGTCACCGAAACCTGGTTGGGCCCAGAGGGTGGTGTCCCTCTGGTTGAGATGTGCCCACCAGGTTTCCTTGCATTTCACCAGCCTAGGGCTCAGGGAAGGGGTGGTGGGGTAGCGGTGCTTATAAAGGAAGTCCTTTGTCCTAGGGAGGCCACTGTCCCTCAGACGGCTGGCTGTGAATCTCTATTTGTGAAGTGGGGGCAAGGGGTACAGATGGGTCTTTTGATGGCGTACCTGGCTCCCTGCCACGTCTCATCGGCCCTACCCGGACTCCTAGAGGTAATAGCCGGGCTGGCGGTTGAGACCCCTAGGCTTTTGGTCATGGGGGATTTCAACCTGCCATCGCTCGGTGAAACCTCGGGGTTGGTCCGGGAGTTCTTGGCTTCCATGACGGCCATGGACCTGACCCAGTTAGTTTCTGCCCCCACTCACATGGGAGGACACATGCTGGACCTGATTTTTGTCTCTGGGCAGTGGTTGAATGACTGTAATTGGGGGGATTTAGTTATTACACCCTTGTCATGGACAGATCATTCCCTCCTTAGGCTGGATTTCTGTTCCGCTACCCCCCACCGCAGGGAGGCGGAGCCACTTAGATGGTTCCGCCCCAGGCGCCTAATGGATCCGGATCGGTTCCAGAGGGAGCTTGGGCCATTTCCTGAATCTCTGGCTCTCAGCTCGCCTGGAGACCTGGTGGCCACCTGGGAGGGGTTGGCCGCCGGGGCCCTAGAGCGAGTTGTGCCTATGCGACCTCTGACTCGGCACAGATCCCATTTGGCTCCGTGGTATACGGAGGAGCTACGGGAGATGAAGTGCCGGAAAAGACGTCTAGAGGGCATTTGGAGGGCGAGCCGTTCTGAGTCTGACCGAACACAGGTGAGATCTCATATTAAGACTTACCTTGTGGCGATAGGGGCGGCGAAATCTTCGTATTTCTCCGCCCTTATTGCATCAGCAGAAAATCGGCCTGCCGCCCTGTTTAGAGTGACCCGCTCTCTACTTGAACCGAGAGCGCGGGATGACCTCTTGCAGGGTAGAGCAGAGGAGTTTTCCCGATTTCTGCATGATAAAATCGCTCAGATTCGGGAGGGGCTCGACTCCAATTGGGTGGTCCCGGGGGAGGTGTCCGGGGCAGGTCTTGAGAGTGTTATCTGGGGGGAGTTCGATCCTGTGACCGCCGAGGGTGTGGACAGGTTGCTGGGGGGTCTGAATGCCACCACCTGTTTATTGGACCCGTGTCCTTCCTGGTTGGTTTCGGCCGCCAGGGAGACGACACGAGGCTGGCTCCAGGGGATTGTCAACGCTTCCTTGAGAGAGGGGGTGCTCCCTACCGCCCTGAAGGCGGCGGTGGTGCGCCCCCTCCTCAAGAAGCCTTCCCTGGACCCAGCTATTTTAAACAACTATCGTCCAGTCTCCAACCTTCCCTTCGTGGCGAAGGTTGTTGAGAGTGTGGTGGCACGTCAGCTCCCTCAGTACCTGGAGGAAGCTACTTACCTCGATCCGTTCCAATCGGGCTTCAGGCCTGGACATAGCACTGAGACGGCATTGGTCGCGTTGGTTGATGATCTCTGGAGGGCTCGTGACAGAGGGTTCTCCTCTGTCCTGGTCCTATTAGATCTCTCGGCGGCTTTTGATACTATCGACCATAGTATCTTATTGCGACGGTTGGAGGGGTTGGGGATTGGTGGAACCGTCCTTCGATGGTTCTCCTCCTTCCTCTCTGACCGTTCGCAATTCGTGTTGGCGGGGGGGGAGAGGTCCACCTCTAGGCCCCTGGTTTGTGGGGTGCCTCAGGGGTCGGTCCTTTCTCCCCTCCTGTTCAACATTTACATGAAGCCGCTGGGCGAGATCATCCGTGGTCTTGGAGTGAGGTGTCATCTGTATGCAGATGACACCCAGCTGTACATCTCCACTCCGGACCACCCCAACGATGCTGTGGGGGCTATGTCTAGGTGCCTGGAGGCCGTGCGGGACTGGATGGGCGGGAACAGGCTTCGGCTCAACCCATCCAAGACCGAGTGGCTGTGGTTTCCGGCGCCCCGATATAGCCAGCTGACACCTTCGCTGGCTATTGGGGGGGAAGTTTTGCCCCCCACAGAGAGGGCTCGCAACCTGGGAGTCCTCCTGGATGTACGGCTGTCGCTTGAACATCACATCGCGGCCGTCTCCAGGGGGGCGTTTCATCAGATCCGTCGGATCTACCGGTTGTGGCCCTTCCTGGATCGGGACGCCTTGCGCACGGTCACTCAGGCCCTTGTCACCTCTCGCCTGGACTATTGTAATGCCCTCTACATGGGGCTCCCTGCAGGGAGCATCCGGAGACTCCAGTTGGTGCAAAATGCAGCCGCGCGGGTGATTATGGGGGCGTCGCGTAGCGCCCATGTGACGCCTCTCCTGCGCGAGCTGCATTGGTTGCCGATGGCTCTCCGGGTTCGCTTTAAGGTTCTAGTTTTGACCTTTAGGGCGACCCATGGCATGGGACCAGGTTACCTTCAGGACCGCATTCTGCCAACGTTCTCCAACAGGCCGGTGCGTTCCCACAGGGAGGGTCTGCTCCGGGTGCCGTCGGCCGCTATGTGTCGTCTGGCGGCGCCAAGGGGTAGGGCCTTCTCTGTGGGTGCCCCCGCCCTCTGGAATACTCTGCCACCGGAACTTCGTACCGGCACGGACCTGAGGGCCTTCAGGCGCGCGTTAAAGACCTGGCTCTTTGAGCAGGCCGGCCTGGGCTGAGATAATGATTTTAAATTTGATCTCCATTTTTAACTTTAAATTGGGTTTTAAGGGTGGGGGGGGGTTTCCTAATTTTAGTCTGCAGCTGATTTAAATTTAATTACTTTTTAACTTTTGTATTTTTGTGGGGTTTTTAGATGAGCTGTTCACCGCCCTGAGTCCCTTGGGAGAAGGGCGGTATATAAATGTAATTAATAAATAAATAAATAAATAATAAGTTGTGCCAAAGAAATTCTAGGGCAGGGGCAAGTAAAAAAAGGAATGCCTGCTCTGAAAAGGGAGTATCCTCCCAAGAAAATGAAGGAGTCAAAACCTTATTTACTCATACTTTTTAAAAATTAATTTATCTGACATTAAAAAGCAATTTCAATTTCACTTTCCAAGTTCAAGTCTCTTTGCTTAACATATGTGATATGTTAACATATTTATACCCCTCTATGTTTTTAAACACTAGGAATTCTCTATTTAACTAGATTTAAGAAAAGCACTTACATTAAGTTAGTGGCAGTTTTCTATATTGCACAGGCAATGAATTAGTGTGGAACTAGTTTATAACCATCAGACATAAACTTTTGGTCTTTTTTTAATTCCATGTCTTCTGACACATCTTCATTCTTAGATTCCAGAGTGGTTTTCCTTTTCAAAAATTCTCCTGTGAGTCTCACCCTCAAATACTTTGTGGACTTCACCTACTCAGACATACAGATGAGCCTTTAATAGTACAAAAACTACCCAAACCATTTTAGGCTATCTAATCACTGTTTTCTAGGTTATATTCAATAGCCATCAGAACCAAATCTATTCTAATCATTGCAGTACCACTAGTTCTGCCATCATCTCTATAACCATACATCTTCTTTCCAGAATTTTGTCATGTTTCATCTTGTATTGATAAAGACCAGGGGTGGGATTCAAATTTTTTAACAGCCGGTTCTGTGGGTGTGGCATAGGTGATGGGCGTGGCTTGGTGGTCATGTGACCGGGTGGACATGCCTTGATGGTCATGTTATTGGCTGGATGTGGCCAATTCAATATCATTCACATCGAGGCACGCATCTCCTCACCTGGCCTCTCAAGACTGTGGGGATGCTTCAACAGTCATAAGTGTGAAAAATGGTCATGAGTCACTTTTTTCAGTGCCATTGTAACTTTGAATAGTCACTCCACACAAGCAAAGTACCAGCAAAGGAGGGGGAAAAAAATTCCAGAGATGTTCCTGAGACAGGAAGTCTAGTCCTGCCAAGAATGTAATAAGGGTTAACGGAGAAGCAGTTTCTGTAAGCAACATCAGAATGTTTCCTTCTTGCCTTCCTTACAGGATTAGGCCAGTAATTTCTTCTAACAACCGGTTCTCCAAACTACTTAGAATGTTAACAACCGATTCTAGCGAATAGGTGTGAACTGATAGAATCCCATCCCTGATAAAGACTGTCTTCTTATTACCAAAGCAGAAGAAGTTATCTAGTACAGAAAGTGTTTAAATTTTTCAGGGATGCAAGGATATACGAAGAGCTAATGAAACAGAGCAAGGTTATCCCAAAACCTGTTTTGTATTTCGAATAAATGAATCCCATAAAGGGAAGGTATCTTTAGGGCATCTCCTGCTGACCTTAGCCTTCAGACTGGCTCATATTGAGATAGTTCTTCAGATAGCCTTGAAATCATTTAAAGTTTAACATTTTTAATTGTTTTTGACAATCACTATAAATTTTATAACATGTACAATTTAACTGCTGTATTTTAGTTAAATTTCTGGAGATTCAAATGTAGCACTGCGTATAAGACATTGCATAGTCAGTCAATATGTAATTAAGGAATTCCTGCTAAATCTTCTAGCTTAGAAGTAGTTGCCACTAGGTGTAATTGTGTAGTTGCATTCTTTTCCAACACTGTCACTTGAGAATCCAAAAAACATTGAAAAGTAAGAAGTATTTCCAGATCATTCAAAGGGATTATACAATATATATTCACCTAGAATAGAGAATATCCCAATCCCTGATCATCATACTTATTGATCAGTTCACTTCTGCTTCAGCATTTTCTTCATTAAAATCAGGATTGGCTAAATAGAAGAAAATAATATACCCTAATGTCACTTGCTAGATCATGCTTGAGTTGGAGGTTGGGATGGTCGCAAATGCGCAGCAGCCTGAAGGGTTGCACCCCCCCCCACTTGCGTGTTGCATCACCAAGCAGTGGTCCAAGTGGACTTCCACTCCGACCTCACCAGCTGCTGTGGGCGTCACCAGCAATCCAGTCGGTGAGCTTGATCACTCCGCTAACGGTGAAGAAAAGGCCCAGCAGCATGCGGAGGGAAGAGAAGAGCAACACCATAATCCCCTTCACTGTTTCTCTCGCTTTTCCCACCCACTGGCTGGAGGAGGGAGAACTGGGGGTGGAGAAAGGAGGAAGGAGGCTGGTAAAGTGAAAACTGCTCTGGACTAAGCAAGCAGGTGCAACATGCCCCCCCTACCTGCCTGCTAACCATCCAAGCAACCCTGGGAGGCTTAGTGGGACAGAAGAGAGTGCTCCTGTGCATATGTAGAGAACTGAAGGCTCCAAAAGAGATATCAGAGCTGGTGAGCTTTTCCTGCTTGTCTTGTAGCTGTCTTGGGCAAGACGAGTTTGGCAGCAATCTAATGAAATGTCTTCCAGCTCTTTAAGATTGACTTTAAGAGCACCCTATGGAAGAAGCCAAGAAGCCATGAGCAAAAGTAGTGGAGGCAGGGGCGACAGGGACGTGTCCCTCCTCAAGGAGTTTGAAGCCACCCCGAACTTTTACCACTGGTTCATCCAAACCAGCCTGAACCAACTGAATCCCACCACTGACTGAAACCTTAAATGAGAGAGGTGATGAGCTGCATCTTTAAAAAGACAAACAAACAGAAAAATAATGTTCTTCCTCAGTTTCTTCTTTCTTCATACCTTATCATTTCTGTGAATTAGATACCATGAATAGTATGAATAGCCTTTTAAGAATCATGAATGATGAAACCCAATTGTTATTTTTGCTTTCAGAAAAATGTGATACGTCTCTACATATTAATAATGGTCGTTTTGCTGGTACAAAGGAATTGTACATAGAAGGTAACAACATTGCATTTGTTTGTGATAAAGGATATTCTTCTGCAAACCATCAGTCAACAACCACTTGCACAAAAAATAGCTGGTCACCTGCTCCAAGATGTGTCCTGAAGGTAAGTTTGAGGAACGTCAGCTAAAAATTCCTGACTTGAAATTGCTTATTGTGCTTTGCTATAGATATTTTTCTTGAATTTGTGATAATTCAGTAGTAGGCATGAAAACAGATTCATATCTCCATGGGGTATTATGCTATGATTAGGTAAATGAATGTACTGTATATGTCTAGAAATGTGAAAATGTGTACATCATTTTATTTATTAAACTTTGTCATCTATTTCTTATGTCTTCTGAACATTTACAATAAAAACTAATTTTTGATTTGAACAAAAGTTTCAGAAAAAATTATTAACAATTAAAGTTTTGTTTCATTTTCTTTATTATTTTTAAAGAGGAAATGGTATGCTTTAAGATACAGAGAGCCCATTTTACAAATTACAGAAGTTTTAAAATATGGCAGTATTTTAAAATCTTATCAGTAAATCTGTAATGTAGTACTTGTACTTGTAAGTAGTAATGTACTTGTGTACATGACTCGCTCCTCCGCTCATATAGATGATGCAATATATCATTTTATTACTATTATGTGTCATTACACATCACACTAATATATTCTTCTTACAGTTTTAGGGATTCAAAATCTAAATGTAGTTTTCTTTGAGATGGGGATGGAGCAGTGTAACCTCATCTAGAACAGAATGCTCTGATGGACTTTTCAAAATTGTCCTTGGACACTTCCATTTTCTGTGGATTCAGCTACAATTTATCTAGGCTTCTTTGTATGTTATTTTTGCAGTCTATGGGATGTGTAATAAACACCTCTAGCACTACAGTTCAAAGGCATCCACCCTTTCCCTATCTGCCTTTTTCAGAATCCATGTTTTACAGTAAGAAGTGGCAATTTTTTTTAAAAAAATTGCATTAACTGCATTTAGTTATAAGGCTGGTGTCTTTCCATTTCCAGATGTTATTCATGCCAGACATTGAAGTTCTTCCAAATGCTACATGCCTTCTGATCTCAGTCACCTGCAATCACCACTTTGTTTGATTTTAAAGCATAAGAAGATGAATTGTGTTTTGTGTTTCAATGGTCTCATTGTTGAACTGCACTTTGACCTGTGTGTTCTCTGCAGTTGTCATTATTTTTGTTTTCTTGATGTTAATGTTGTTGATGTTAAGTCCAAATTTTTCACTTTTATCTTTGACTCTCAGGATTAGCCACTACAGATGCTTTTCTATATTCTGTACAGTGGTGGGTTTGTAAACTGTACAGTTTTTAAAGTTTATGTTGTACAGATAGAGAGAGAAAGAAGTTACTGCAGGTTTTTTAAGCCAAAAGGCTTTGTATCTTGGGAGGGAGGGAAATCTGCATTTGTAAAGAGCTGTGAGACAAAAGGGTCTGCCTTGTGGCAAGCCGTTTATATGGTGACAAGGTATCTTAATTACTGGCATCCGGTAACTTTTGGATGGAATGGGTCATGAAAATACAGGCTTTTCTCAGAAGGAAGGAGAAAACAAGAAGCCAAAGTCTCTTCAGTTACTGTAAATGCATTTTGTCTGCATTTGAGAAGAAGCTGGAATGCAGAGACAAATGAAATGCTTGGCCATTCCCCCTGCTTGCAGATGAACTCCTTTTTAGATAACAATGAGGTAACATGAGATAGAGCATGTCTTTCGCTGAAGAGAGAAGGAGGGGGAATTTGCCCCTTCTTGCAACTACGATGTGTTTTTATCAGGTTATAAATTGGCTGGAGAGGGTCTCTTTTATGGCTTTGTCTCCATTTCATGAGCAGAGCAGAATCAGCTTTTGTTCCATTTAAGAATACAAACAAGATTTCTCAAACTTTCCTACTGCATTTGTAAAGGGTTTTAAGACAGAGGTTTGATTTTCCTTTGAGAACTGGGGAATTTCTAACTCTCCTTGTTATGCAAATGCAAATATTTATGTGCAAATGTTGAATAGTATAGGTGACAGGATGCAACCTTGCCAAGGGCCTTTTCCAATTCTGAATCATTTTATGTCTCCATTCTGTTCTTAAACTTGCTGCCAGATCATAGTATAGTGACTGAATGAGCTGGATGTGGAATGGTGATATTCTCAATTCTTTTAGACAAGCTTGTCATGGTCAAGACAGTCAAAATCTTTTGTGTAGTCAATGAAGCACCTATATTTGGTATTCCTTTGCTTTTTCCATTAATCAACATAGATTGATAATATGATCAGGCATCCCTCTTCCTTTCCAAAATTTTGCTTATACATAAGGCAGTTCTCCGTTGGTGGTTGAATTGAAATGTCACTAGATTATCTTCAAGAGAATTTTACTCGTGTGTGATATCAAGGCTATAGTTCAGTAGATGGAACAGTTTTTGGTATCATTTTTCTTTGGTATTGGGATAAATATTGACCTTTTTCATTCTTTTAGCCACTGACCAGATTCTTACATACTTTGGCAAAGGGCTGTCATAGTTCAGAGCAATGGCAGGGAAATACTATACAGCTGGGTTGATGCTTAAAAACAAAGGAAAATGAGGCACGAAGGGGGGGAAAAATCTGTTAGCATTTCATCTCTTTTGGTCTGTTGCTGAATCTTGTCAGATTCCAAAATGAGGACTAGGAGATTTCTTTGCACTGGGGCTGAAATGAGTGGAAATTCTATTTTAAACCCAGAGAGCTATTTTTACTGATTTCATTGGCCTCAGTCAACAAATTTAGTTGCCTCAAGATAAATGGTTCCAAATAAACACACATATATTTTACTTTATTTATTCCATTTGCATTGATATTGAAATATTCTCCTCCCCTTTCAACTTGCATATGTGTGTTTACATACCTATATATAAATATCTGTCAGAAGCGACAAGACCAGAACAAAAAATTAAATTAACTGAATTAGTAACCACTAATAATAGCAATAGCACTTAGATTTATAGACCACTTCATAGTGTTTTATAGCCCTCTCTAAGTGGTCTATAGAATCAGCATATTGCCCCCAACAATTTTAGTCTTTATTTTACCAACCTTGGAAGGATGGAAAGCTAAGTCAACCTTGAGCCAGTCTGGATCAGACTCCTGGCAGTGAGAATGCAGAGTTAGCCTGCAATACTGTGTTCTAACCACTGTGCCACCACAGCTATGTAATAATACTTTATACATTACATATAAAACAAGGTATTCCATGAAATATTTCTAAGCTTAGAATAAATGGGAAAATAGATTGAACAAGAAGACCCTCTGAAATGAATTGGATAAAATTGATTGATGATCCATCACTAAATGAAATTCTATTTACTTTAAGAGACTACTAGAATTACTTGCTTTCTACTGAAAACTTTAGGTTACACACTGATTGAATTTGTTGCATTGAGCACAATGAAATCATTGAAAATAGCTCACTGAAGTTAAACTAGACCTTCTACTCATTTTAGTCTCCTGGTCTTCAGTTTTGGAATCTGCCAGCATTGAGCATCAGATTAGTAAAGATGAAATAATGGGTGATGTCTTTGACTCCCTGTCTCCCTGATTGTTTTTAAGTATTACAGTCATCATTGCTCTGAATGGAAGGAATTCCATTTGGATCAGGGGTGGGATTCTACCGGTTCCGTCCAGTTCTATAGAACCCCTTATTAACTTTCTAAGCAGTTCGGAGAACTGGTAGTTAGAAGAAATATCCTTTTGTTTTTTTCTACCTTTATTACATTCTTTATTTATTTATTTATTTTATTTTATTTATATACCACTCCCTCTCCCAAATTGGGGCTTGGGGCGGTGTACAGCCCAAATAAAAATGATACTGTTACAAAATAGAAAATTTAAAATAGATTTAAAAAGATTAAACTAGTGGCTGAAGTTAAAATTACGATAGAAGTATAAAAACAGGATAAAGAGTTAAAAAATTTAAAAACCATTCTAATAATACTAGGCCAGACTGGCCTGTTGAAAGAGGTGGGTCTTTAATGCGCCAGAAGGTTTGTAGGTCAGGGATGGCCCGCAACTCCGGGGGTAATTCATTCCAGAGGGAGGGTGCTCCCTCAGAAAAGGACCACACCCTTGGAGCTGCCAGCCGGTATCACCCAACTGGCAGCAACCCGAGGAGGCCCACCCTGTAAGAGCGCACTGGCCAGCGGGAGGCCCATGGTGGCAGCAGGCGGTCCCGTAAGTACCCGGGTCCCAAGCCATGGAGCGTTTTAAAGGTGACCACCAATACCTTGAATTGCACCTGAAAGGCTGCTGGAAGCCAATGCAGCTCACGGAGGAGTGGTACAACATGGGCGCTCCGAGAAGCCCCCAGAATCACCTGCGCAGCCGCATTCTGCACCAGCTGAAGCCTCTGGATGCTCTTCAAGGGGAGCCCCATGTAGAGAGCATTGCAATAGTCTAGGCAGGAGATGACGAGGGCAGAAGTGACTGTGCAGAGTGTGCCCCGATCCAGAAAGGGCCGCAACTGGTAGATCTGATGGACCTGACAAATAGCCCCCCTGGCGACGGCCGCTATATGGTCTTCGAACGACAGCCGTACATCCAGGAGGACACCAAGATTGTAGGCCCTCTCCATGGGGGTCTGATAGTTGATAGTTATCACTGCATTTTAACTATTTTCATTCCTCAAGATGCTCTGACACCCTGCCTGATTTGTAACTCTGGCTTGCAGGTATTTTTAATCTAATGTTTGGTATTTAGAGTAGTTTTTTGCAAACAAAGAAACTTATTGTATTTTTGTACAGGTAATCCTTGACTTACAACAGTTCAAAGTTACAATGACTATTTAGTGACTATTCAAAGTTACAATGGCACTGAAAAAAGTGACTTATGACCATTTTTCACACTTATGACCATTGCAGCATCCCCACTGTCATGAAAGGCCAGGCGAGGAGAAGCACCCCTTGACATGAGTGATGTCGAGTTGGCCATGCCCACATGACCACCAAGTCACACCCACCAACTAAGCCACACCCACACAACTGGTTGTTAAAAAAACTGAATCCCACCCCTGATTTGGATCACAGAAATCTTATGATATGATATTTTTGCATTTGAAATTGCAATTAATGCAAATGGTATTAGTGAAATACAAATTTGTATTTATATTTACATGTAAAGATCAAATATTTCTACAGTGGACATCTTATTGGAATATCTTTGGTAGGGGCTTCCTTTGCATTGCTGCACTCCAATTCCCAATATCCATCTATTGGCTGCATTGTCTAAGGATACTGTGACCTTGTTTATTCACTGCATTTGTATTCTAACTTTCCCCAATGAAGATGAAAAGTTTGGTAACATCTAATTCCCCACTTCTATTTTTAAAATTTTAGTGCTCTGGATTCATTCTACCTTCCAGAGTTTATATCCCAAAATATCAAGTATGCTTTATAAATTATTAACATTTATATGTCACACTGACACAGTGTCAAAAGACATCTTAAAAAAAAAGAATTTGCTTGAAAAATGGTGGTATTGACATTTCAGAATCTTCTTGCTCATGTAGCTTGATATATTAAAAATTATTGCAGGCTGCATTCTTGCTGCAGATCAGATCAATCAGTTTTAAAGAGAATAACATAAAATGTACAGGTGCAAATTTATTTCTTTATTGTTCATATTTTATTTTACAGATCTAAGTAAATGAACAATAGAACCTATACAGCACTCTTTAAACCAGAAGATGAATGTCTGAAAACATATATCAGTCTCTTTAATATGACCACATGAAGCTGGATTGTATACAGTTATAAACAGTGGATCCAAACCTAAAAGCCTACTCTGTAAAAGACAGAATTTACCAACTGAAATTACTGTGAAAATGATAACATTTAAAAACAAGTTTATAGAACATCTTTATTAAAATGTAACATTTGATTAATCTGAACAATCAATCATCAGCCCATTTAAAGCAATGACAATAGATAATTGTAATTGATATTTTTAGTATACAGATTCTTGAATTCTTCAAGAAATAAAGGAAATTCAAACATGATTTTTTATTGATAAACCATTTGTAATATATTTTGTAAAGAAACAAAGGTATATAGTAAACTTTCCAATTCACAGTCCAATCAAAGATGCACAAACAGTTGCATCTGCTGTTGTTGCTCTGGAGTTAGCATAATGAAACTTGATGTTCATATTCAGAGGGAGGTTCAGTCAAATGGATTTCTGCCAGTTCTAATACCTAACATGAGAAAATCACAAACAGAAATAAGGTTTTGTTTTTTGTTTTGCTTTTTTTCTTTTTAACAGTAAGATATTGTATAAAATGTATTTATTTCTTAAATTTGTATGCTGGCCATATAAGTAACTCCAGCAAGTGACTCCAGGCAGTTTACAACAAGATGAAAATGACAATTCAAAAGATGAACACAATAAAATGATAAATGTTAGCAAATTAGCAAAGATAGCCAGAGAACGAACTAATACAAAATGGGGTGAAAGTAGAATCTTTCCTTAATCAACTAACCACCCCCAGTATAAACCACCCCAATGCAATGCCCCTAGGCCAATCAGCAGAGCCACGTTTTAATTATAATAAGTAAAACAAGATTAAGCTACATCTTAGAAGTTGCTGCAGGGTTTCCAACTATATATCTTCAAAAATAGTTAGTTGACACAAAATGGGCTAAACTTTGCCATGATATAAATTCAGACCGATCCATTGAAGATATTCTGCACAAAGTGAATGCAGGCACAGGGCTACAGGGTGGGTGTCCCTGTTTTTCCAAGCATGGTCAGAAGGCAGCTTTAAACTTGGTAGATCTCTTGTTCTGCACAAGCACTAATAACTATGTCTTAGCTACAGGCTGTGGTTCTGCACAAGCACTATTAGTGGTGCCTCAGATATTAATGGCTATGGAGTTCTACAGTTTAAAAACTCCAGCCTGCTTTTGAGAAATAATATGGCAGCCTCAGATTCCAAAGAAGAGTTTAATAGTTATGCAAGCCTTTCTGCACCATTGGATATCACCAACATCTGGCAACTCAAAACATATTTTCATGGAATGCAAGAAAACCTGTTGTCTAGGCTTAAATAAAGAAAATGTTTTGTTTTGGCCTGTCTTGCATGGATGTTGCAAGCTGTGTTGGAATGGTGGAAAACAGAAGTCATATCTTTGATGCTTACCAAGCCTATGAAATGGGGACTAGATCATCTTTATCTTTCAGCAAAGGACACACAGTAGGTAAGAAACTGTCTTTTGCTGTTCAGTAATGTATGGTAGTAGAGATAACACAATAATAGTTTTATTTTGTAATCTCAGAATTAATACTACATACAAAGCTACAGCCTTTCAAATTCCTGTTGTTTCACAAAGGGGCTCCAACAGGAGAGGAATGTGAGGCCAGCGAGGTTCCACCTTCAATTCCAAGCCTTTATTTCTAATGAAAAGCAGGAAAAGCAGGGAGAAATTTGCTAAATGTATAGATATGTTGCATGAGGAGCCACCTGGCATGAAGGATTCAGTAGACAAGGGGAATCTGAGGCATCATCACTACCCTAACTAACCAATTCCCATGAGGAACGTCAAGAAAAAAGAGAAGATGGAGGAAGGGACTATTTTTTGGAGAGGGAGGTGATTTGATGGAACATAATCCAGAGTTGCAGGCCAGGGGTGGAATGCTACCAGTTCTGCCCGTTCTATGGAACTGGTAGCTCTGAAGAGCAGTAGATATCAAACCGGTTTGGTGTCTGCTGCTGATTGGCCCACCGGCCCGCCCGGACTCTTAGCTGTCCTTTATTTCCTGCTTTTTCAACCTCAGCTGCATTGCGTGGCACAGCTTAGGTTGAAAAAGCAGTAAATTCTTTTTCAAATGTTGCGCACCCGCGTGCAGTGCTTATCAGTTGTCCGGGCAGCACAGCTTAAGGTTTATTACAAAAGCGTGAAGTGCACATGCGCACTCAAAACACAATCACTGAACCGGTAGTAACACCAGTTGAATCCCACTCCTGGTTGCAGGAGGGAAGAGATCTTTCCCAAAGAGGGAAGAGACAAGTCAGCTTGGAATCTTTGATATGCAGGAAGACAGTGAAGAAGGACCCTATCTAAACTTTCATAGGAGATACATATAGAGATACATATAGAGATTAGTGCTTTAGCCTGACGAGATTCCAGTCTATAAGTGAGCAAAAATAAATAAATATTCTGAAGTAATTTCTCCTATCTTTGCTGGAGGAATGGGATAATTTAATAAAGGGCATGATTACATGTCTTTGTAAAATAGGGTTTTCTTCAGTTTTATAAATGCAAAATATTGTTCAAGAAGTACTGTATAAACCATCTAGAAAAGATGAAGTCAAATGATTATTTTCTAGCATTTAAAAAGTGTGTACAGCTACAGCTGTGTGTGTGTGTGTGTGTGTGTGTCCGTGTGTGTTTATGTGTGCGGGCATGTGCATACTATGCCATTGTTTTTATGTACAAAATAAATTATTATTATTAAGAATTTATCAATGTTGGAATGCAAGTGGTGTTCTTTTTCTTTCCTAGAATTGGAAGCACTGACTGAAAAGCTGAACTGTTGTTTGATTTGCTTGTTATTATCATTGCAACACAAAATTCACAAAATTTTGTGAATTTTGCCCTTTATTAAAAAGCCCTTTATTTAGCTATCAAAGTCAAATTCTTGTTTCCGTAATATTTCCTCCTCACTAGGTCCCTAACAAAAAGCAAAGTAACCAAGAAAAAATAAGAAGGGGGGGGGGGGGTTGCTTGGACAAATCAGCTGAAATAGCCAAACTGCTGTACTGAATTTTTGTGGTTGGGATTTGGGAGGTTATCTGAAGAGTTATGAAGGGCGGGCTCTTCCTGGTAGTTGCTTTTCTTCTCTGGCCAGGTTTCTCTTCTCCAAATAGTGAGTTAAAACAAAGATAAATCAAGGGCTTACTAAGAAAAACAGTTTCTGCTGCATTCAATAAAGGCCCAGTTACTTTTAGCAAAAGCAAAGAGTTCAATTTTTTATTTGTAGCTTTCTAGTAATTTGTAATGCCAGATTCTTTAAGAATATCATACATTTATAATGCCAATCCCTTTTTCAAATACAACATTTTTCAGCAACTGATTTGTAAATAGCAAAATGTATTGTTATTAAAAATTCACTCCCATCTTGAGAAACTTTTTTCAATTAATAAAGAACTTGATACGATAATGACCAAGTGATTATCATGTCTAAGATGAGGCTTCCTACATCAGAGTGATTGAAATTATAGATATGCATTTCAGTTGGGTTTACATCAGGATAAATACAAAGAGATTGGTGGATGTCTAAATTCATAGTGATTATATCTTTTGCAAAAAGGCCAGGAGGATAATATTCATTTCATGACACACTGAAGCCAAGAGTATATTTGCAGATATTCATACTAACCAAACTTTTGAGTCAATCATATGTTTATCAATGCTTGCAAAAACCATTCATGAAGGAAAAGGAAGAAAACTGGCCTCAAGCAACACAGAGCATAGAAGGTATACCTTTCCCAATAATTATAAAATTAACTGATAATTGGTATAATTAATTGATAATTGGTACAATTGGTACGTTTCAGGCTCTTACTTTCAAATTTGATAGCTGAAGAGTTAGAGATAGTTATTTATTCTACAATTATTTTCTTCTCCTGTTTCTTCCCAGTATGGCTGATTTGAAATTTATACTGTATTTGGTTAATATAGTTGTGGGGGTTTTGTGTGTATTATCCCACTATTGTATTCTCTTAGAACCCTACTAATATCTGTAAAAAAGAAAGAAAAGAAAGAAGAACAAGGAACTAATAAGATGAGAGATTTAAAAATGACAGAATAAATTCTCAGCTGGTAACATTTAGAGCTGATAAAAAGATAATATGTATTGAGAAATTAGTATCAAGGCTAATTCTAGTTAGCAATGATATAATATCTCTGGGAAAGGAACTATTGCCAGCATTGAAATTTTTTTGTCAGATATTGCTGATGAAGTATACAGGGAAAGAGGGCAGGGTGATTAAAATTGAGAAAGGTAAAATCACATTTTCCCTTTAAAAGGGAATTTTCCTGGTTAGTAAGAGGAGAACGGTAGATCTTGTATCCCTTTGATAAGGAGGCAATGTCTTATTTTCTTGTTCTTCTGGTTTCCAAGGCTTCATACTATTTTGACTTTCTGGAATGCAACCCAATCCTAGCTCTACAGTATCTGAGGAAAAAACAGATACTAAAGAGTACAGTCTCCCTGATATGATTGGCTAATATGTAAGCGCATTTAGCTGAAGATTGTTAATAATTAAAGGAAGGTATTGGATATCTGAAACTTGTGGTTTCTATAAATATTGACATAATAAATGCAAAATAGATAAGTCAGATATCAAATGTAATTTATTTATTAATCGAATTTCTACATTGCCCATTTCATCTGTGTCACTCTAAGTGATTTACAATAAAAATACAGTATTAAGACGTGGAAGAATGAGAACATGGTTTGTATTGAAAGTAATTTTTCATAAATCTCACGTATAATAATGTTGATATTAGCTGCTGCTGCTGATACTGAAGACCTTTAGAAGGACTAGAATTTAGCTATAGACCAGAAGAGAATAAAAGCTGGTAGATTCAGCATTCCAGGCCCCATTCCTCATTATTTTTAAGTATTACCTTCATCCCCATAGTGCTTCTTTCCAAATGCTCTAAACGGAAGGAATTTTATTCATATCACAGAAATCTTGGAGGTCTTCTAGTTTAATTCCTTGTTCAGGCAGAAAACCTTATACCATTTCAGAAAAGGAAGTTTTTTTGTTATTTTAATCCTAAACATCTTCTCTACCTTTTGAGAGACAAAGTTATCTGTTAGATTTGTCAGGAATCTGTTTGATCTTCCACTAGGTTTGTCTCCCAGTTGATGTCAGAGTAGTTAAAGTCCCCATTACTATTGTGGTGTACTTCCTAAATATCTTAGTTAACTGATTAGCAAAAAGCTCATTTATTTCTTCTGTTTGGTTGGGTGGCCTGTAGTATACACCTATGGTAATGTCATTATTTTTTCTTTTTATATTGATCCAAATACATTCAATATGTTTTTAACCATTATTCTGTTGTATTTTTGTTGAGCTATAGTTGTTTCTTATATATAACACAACTCCACCTCCTTTTATTAGGTCTGTTTCTTTTAAATAATTTAAATCCCTCTAGTTGTATATTCCATTCATGGGTTTCATTCCACCAAAATAGATAGCAAATTTAATTTATTTAGCTATCAAATTTCTACACTGTCCTTTTCACCTGAGTCATTCTGGGTGATTTACAATAAAAATACAATGTTAAAACATGGAAGAATGAGAAAATGTTTTCCATAGCCAATAATTTTTCATAAAAGTCATGTTTGATAATTTTACAATTAGCTGCTGCTACTGAAGCCTCTGGGAAGATTCAGAATTTATCAACACTGGAATGTAAATGGTGTTCTTTTTCTTTCGGAAGAATTGAAAGCACTGAAAAGCTGAACTGTTGTTTGATTTGTTTGTTATTACCATCGCAACACAAAGTTCACAAAACTTTCATAAAGTTATCAGGAAGCCCTGTTTTTAGCTATCAAGGTCAAATTCTTGTTTGAGTAATATTTCTTCCTCACTAATTCCCTAACAAAAAGCAAAGCAAAAAGAGAAAGGGATAGTAGTAGCTCAGAGAAATCAGTTGAAATAGCTAAATTGCTGAACTGAATTTTCGTGGTTGGGACATTGCCTGAAAAGCTATGAAAGGCTGGCTGCTTCTGGTTGTTGCTTTTCTTCTTTGGCCAGGCTGCTCTTCTCAAAATGGTAAGTTAAGAAAAGAAGTCAAGGGGTTACTAAGGAAAACACTTTCTGCTGTATTCATTAAAGGCCCAGTTACTTTTAGCAAAGAGTTCAATTTTTCATTTGTGGCTTTCTGGACATTTGTAATACCAGATTCTTTAAGAATATCATGGATTTATAATCCCAATCCCCTTTTCAAATGCAAGATTTTTCAGCGCTTGATTTGTGGATAGCAAAATACTTTGCATAGAGTATTATAAATTCATGCCCATTTTGAGGGTCTTTGTTTCAGTTAATAAAGAACTTGATATGATAATAACCAAGTGATTTCCATGTGTAAGATGAGGCTTCATAAGTCAGAGTGATTGAAAGTATAGAGATATATTTCAGTTGGGTTTATATCAGGATATTTAGAAAGAAATTAGTGGATGTCTAAATTCACAATGATTATATCCTTCACGAGAAGGCAAGAAAGATAATGTTGAGATATTGAAGCTAAGACTATATTTGCTGATATTCATATTAATAGCCATACTTTTGAGCCAGTCATATATTTATCATTGTTTTTGATAGTTGCAAAAGTCATTCATGAAGGAAAAGAAAGAGGAGAACTGGCCTCAATCAACAGAGAGCATAGAAAGTATTCCTTTCCCAATAATTGTAAAATTAATTAGTAACTCGTTGGCATAAGAAGTTGTGAATGTTATCCAATTCCAGACTCTTTCAAATTCATTAGCTGAAGGGTTAGAGGCAATTATTCTATTTATTTATTTATTTTATCATATTTTTATACCGCTCCCTCTCCCAAAAAAGGGACTCGTGGCGGTGTACAGCCTACTAAAAACATATAAATACATTATAAATACAATTAAAATATATATTAAACGCAATTTTCCGGCTGTATCCCATCAGAACCAAATACAACAATATAAAATCAGGGATCTTAGATAAAAATTAAAAGTTAATTACTAAAACCCAATTTAAAACCAAAACCCATTCATTCGGCCAGGCCAGCCTGCCTAAAAAGTAGGGTTTTAACTGCGCGCCGGAAGGTCAAGATATCCGTCATAGCTCGTATCTCCGGGGGGAGATCATTCCATAGGGAGGGAGCTCCCACAGAGAAAGCCCGAACTCTCGGGGCCGTCAGCCGACAGCGGCCAGGCGGCGGTACCCCAAGGAGGGCAACCCTGTGGGAGCGTACTGGACGGCGGGAGGTTGATGATGGCAGCAGGCGGTCCCGTAAGTACCCAGGTCCCGAGCCATGGAGCACTTTAAATACCATCAGTACCACCTTGAATCGAATCCGGAAGGCCACAGGAAGCCAGTGCAGCCTGCGGAGAAGCGGTGTAACGTGGGAGCTCCGAGGAGCACCCACAATCACCCGCGTGGCTGCATTCTGAACTAACTGCAACCTCCGGAGACTCTTCAAGGGGAGCCCCATGTAGAGAGCATTGCAATAATCCAGGCGGGAGATAACGAGGGCGGAAGTGACTGTGCGAAGTGCACCTAGATCCAGAAAGGGCCTACAATTCTACAATTATTATCTTCCCGATTCTGCTCAGCAAGACTGATTTGAAATGTATATTTGCTTTCTTTATAGAGTATAATATTAGTGTGTCTGTGTGTGTATACTCTCCCACTATTGTATTCTCTTTGAGCCGTACTAAGTTCCACATCTCTAAAAATGAAAAGACAAGAAAAAAAACCAAGGGAAGAACAAGATGAGAGAGTTTAAAAATATAAAATAAATTCTCAGCTGACAGCATTTAGACCTGATATAAAAACAAAAAACTACAGATAATGTGTAGTGAGAAATTAATATCGAGGCCTATACTAGTAAACAATGATTTATTTTTTCCAGGAAAGGAACTGTTGGCAACATTAAAAATTTTGTTTAGATATTGCTGATGAAAGAGAACAGGGTGATTACAATTGAGAAAGGTTTAATCATGGAAATCCAATAGATAAAACTGTCAGAAAGATTTAATAGCCGTTCAATCTTTCTACCTTCCTATCCCCAGATTTGTTTAGGTTAGGCAAGGGAAGTTTGCTTATTGTAGGTAGTCCTTGAGTTATGACCCATTTGGAGACAACTCATCATGATCATAACTTATTATGGTCTTAAAGTGACTGACCCAATTTTATGACTTTTTTTGTACTGGCCATTAAGCAAATTACCATCGTTGTTAAGCAAATCCGTAGTTAAGAGAAACAATGATTCGCTATGGGCAAGGAATGATAAACTGCAAGTAAATACTATTTTTTGGCAAAAGTGACATAAGACAGAGTAATGTGACTCCAGGACACTATAAATGACTCTAAATGCAATAAAGTTGCCCAATGTCCAAATTGTGGTCATGTCACCATTGGGGTGGGCAACTGTCAGAACTTCAAATCCAAGCTGTAAATATCCTCTTTGGAACTGTGAATGTCACTAAGCAATGAGTCATTAATCAAGTACTACCTGTAGCATGGATTAAATGTGTAGCAGGTGTTGGTTTACTAGTTTAGACAAAAGTGGGAACTAATTATCTAGGAGGGAAATGTGTTATCTCACACCTCATAAGAGTAGATAGGAAGAGCAAACTTGTCGAAGCAGGTGAGATAATTTAATGTAAATATAATTTCAGAATGTGAAGAACCAAATGAGATTGACTTTGGGGAAATTGTGAGCAGCGAAAAAGCCAAATACCTGGAAAATGACCGAGTGCAATATAGGTGCAACCCTTCCTATCTCTTGGAAGGAACTGAATGGATTCAGTGCAAGGGACAAGAATGGACACCTCATCCACCAAAATGCTTGGGTAAGCCATCATGCTTTCTTTGACTAGTGTAGACCTGGGAGAAAATGCAAAATTTGTTTGAATGCGCAAGCAAATAAGTTGATATAATGATGGTTTGAGCTTTAACTTTGCTATTGTTTAACCTATTAACAGTTCTTATTTCATGTATGTAATGCATGAGAGATCAATTGGATTGCAAATAGATATACAAGCTTATAAATTCTGGATCTGCTTTGTAAGGGTGGAATTATTATTGTTGCAATAGATTTGTCAGTATTCAATTAGGGAGGGATAGAATGTGCTTTTGACCTTTTTTGATTCACATTTTAAATGTTTTTCTCTAGTTTAGTTTTGTCTCTGTTTATTTTTTTCTTTTGAATTTTATATTTTAGCCTTTCGAATAAAATAAAATTGTAAAAAAAGTGAAATCAAGGGAAGCAATCTTCATCATATTTCAATAGACTATGGAATACTCTAGCTGTCTGAAATTTTGTTCTATTATAACTCAGTCAACTCAAAATGTCTTTGCAAAAGATTCTGAGTGGGCTGTTTGTTCTTAGCTTGAAATAAACAAGACCATCTGTTTGTAGATGCTCCTACAAGCCAGTCTTCTGTGATACGTCTAAAATCTATTACTGAATCATAACTTGTTCATCAGTAGTACTATGCTCTAACTTGGTTTATTTGATTTTAGGATAGAACTGTCAGTTGTGATTTGCAAGCCAGGCTGATTTTCTTGGTAGTAGAGCTGAGGGAAACCAATGGACAAATTACCTCCCCTGAGAAGATCTACCTTCTTTTCTCTTTTTTAGCACCCTGCAGTATCACAAGACAACAGTTAGCAGCAAAAAATTTGTTTGTGTTTGGGAATCGAAGAAAAGCTCGGCTTATTCAAAGTAATCAGAGCCTACAATTTCAGTGTAATGAAGGATATGTCCTTGTGGTTCCATCAGTCAGAAAGTGTGTTGACGGTTACATGGATTTCCCATTATGTATCTCTGGTAAGCTTGCTGTCAGTATGATGGATTCCTTTGGGATCATAACTAATTAAAACAATTACGATAACATAATGAATATGAACATTTGCTTCTAAAGTCCCATTCTTTTAAAAATGATTTAATCTTCCCTGAAATAATTCACATCTTGTCTTGGAATTTTAGTAGTTGTAATCTAAAACAAAAAAACTGAAGCATATTTTTCCAAACATCTGAATTGTTTCTAAGGTTTAGTCCAAAATATTGAACTTTAGCTAAGAACTATGATTCCATAGTGGTTGAAAATATGCATAAAATTGGTAGGCAAAGAATATGTTTCAAAAATTGCAAAGGTTGTATAAAATATGTTGATGCCATATCATTAAAGGAGTCCCATATTTTTCTTGATAAAAAATCTCTTTTGTTTGAAATTGCTTGGATGAATTCATCGTATGGTTAATGTTAATACTGAACTGATTATGATTTTATTTAATAATTCCATAGGTTCCAGAATATTTAGGTGATGAAGGATATTTTATTATTGTTTGTTTGCCGACATTTAATTTTCAGATTGTTATGATATTTTTTATAGCTCTTCAAAAAATTAGTTCAGAAGATATTTTTTAACATTGTCCCTTCATCATTTATATATAGGAGGAAGCCTAAATCTTGTGCATTTTCAACTTGATATAAATATTTCTCCTAAGAAAGATATTTATAAAATAATCAGAAACTATGTAAATTGAATATGCAGATAAATTGTTAGCATATTGTTTAAAACAAGTGAAACAACAAAATATAAAGTTTGAAATATCTACACATGAGGGTCTGAGCATTACAGATCCTGAGTGTATTAATTTACTTTTTTCCAATGGAATGAGCAATCATACTGATGTTACTATGCAGTTATTTTATCATCTCTATTTATGTCTAATTATTAATTTAACTGAATATTATCCTTTTTGGTCTTTAATACCAAAATACCATGTGTTGGTATTACAAGGTAGACCAGACAGGATGTGTGGATAGAATAGCTAATTCTAATTTTCTATAGAGTTAATTAATAGACTTCTTCAATCCTAAAGTAGATTCCTTCCCCCTGTGCCTTTGAATCTGTGAGGGTCTTTTCTGAATTGCTTTCCCTGTCTATTCCTGAAGTGGGCTAAGTTACCTTTTATCTGATAGTTCCCTTGGCTGCATTTCTTTTTCTTTCTCCCAATGTCATTTCTACATACATTACTGTCAAGATCTGGGTCAACATAGAGCAAAAAGAATATGAATGAAGAGGGGTGAGGGGAGAAAGATAAATATTTATTTATTTATTTATTGAATTTCTATACCGCCCCCTCTCCCAAAAAGGGACTCGGGGCGGTGCACAGCCTACTAAAAACAGACAATATATACAATTAAAAACAGATTAAACAATTAACTCAAGGCTGAAATACAATTTATAATATAAAACTATAAAACTAATAGATTTAAAATTTAGAAATCTTTAAAATTTAAAAACCTAGTTAATTAAAACCCCAGAAAACCATTACTGGGCCAGGCCGGCCTGTTGAAAGAACAGGGTCTTTACTGCGCACCGGAAGGTCTGAATGTCGGTAATGGCCCGTATCTCCGGGGGCAAATCATTCCACAGGGTGGAGGCCCCCACAGAGAAGACCTGCATCCTCGGGGCCGCTAACCAGCAACGATCAGGCGGCGGAACCCCGAGGAGGCCTGTGGGAGCGCACTGGGCGGCGGGAGGCTGTTGATGGCAGCAGGCGATCCCGTAATTACCCAGATCCCAAGCCATGGAGCGCTTTGAAAATGATCAATACCACCTTGAATCGGATCCGGAAGGCCACAGGAAGCCAATGCAGCCCGCAGAGAAGCGGTGTTATATGGGAGCTCCGAGGGGCTCCCAAGATCACCCGCGCGGCCGCATTCTGGACCAACTGCAGCCTCCGGACACTCTTCAAGGGGAGCCCCATGTAGAGAGCATTGCAATAGTCCAAGCGGGAGATGACAAGGGCGGAAGTGACTATGTGAAGTGCGTCCAGATCCAGAAAGGGCCGCAACTGGTAAATCAGATGAATCTGACAAAAGGCCCCCCTGGCAACGGCCGTAATGTGATCTTCTAAAGACAGCCGTACGTCAGCAGGACACCTAGATTGCGAGCCCTTTCCATGGTGGTCAAAATTTCTCCCCCCATGGCCAGCGACGGAACAAGCTGGCTGTATCTGGGCGCAGGAAACCACAGCCACTCGGTTTTGGTCGGGTTGAGACGAAGCCTGTTAAGACCATCCAACTCCGCACGGCCTCCAGGCACCGGGTCATCACTTCGAGGGCTTCGTTGGGATGGCCTGGGGTAGAGATGTACAGCTGAGTATCATCAGCATACTGATGGAACTCTACCCCGAAACCACGGATGATCTCACCCAGCGGCTTCACATAAATGTTGAACAGCAGGGGCAAGAGCACAGACCACTGAGGCACCCCACATAATAGGGGCCTCGGGGTCGACCTCTGCCCCCCTGTCAACACAAATTGTGAACGGTCAGAGAGGAAGGAGGAGAACCACCGTAAAACGGTGCCTCCCACTCCCAACCCCCCCCAACCGTCGCAATAGGATACTGTGGTCGACAGTATCAAAAGCCGCTGAGATATCTAACAGGACCAGGACAGAGGAACAACCCCTGTCCTAGGCCCTCCAGACATCAACCACCAACGCGACCAGCGCTGTCTCCGTGCTGTGCCCAGGCCTTGGAGGGGGTCTAGATATACCGCTTCATCCAGGTACTGAGGGAGCTGACGTGCCACCACACTCTCAACAACCTTCGCAAATAGAGAGAAATAGAGAAAAGTAGATTGTGAACAGTTGGGTATCTTGTCCCAAAGGTGCTTTTTCAAAAGACTATTGGACTTTCTCTGTTTTTCCTAGAAGACATATAATATAGGGGTTTTTAGAGCTTTTAATTTGGTTTTAACCTTCTTAATCTCTTATTTTTAATCTTTTTGATATGGCCAACTTATCTAATTCTTTTTAACTTTTAAATATTGTATCTGTATTATATGTATATTTTATCTTGGCTGTTCACCACCCTGAGTCCCTCCGGGAGAGAGGGGTGGGGGTATACAAATTTAAATAAATAAATAAATAAATAAATAAATATCGTATCCAAGAAGCTTCTTCAGTTCAGACAGTGGGTGCATTGTAGCTCTGTTGAGATGTAGCTTGTGTTCTAATGCTGAAGTTTCACAAATACTTAACTTGCTTATGAAATAATTCCACTTTAAAAATAGCTAGTACCTGATTTAATTAGAAAAAATAAGCAGAATCTGTAATAATTTTAAGCCAATTTTTTTGTAATTATTATTTTAAGGAATGTCATCCACTTTAGCTAGCATTTCCTATTGGTTTTTTGTTCTCTGTTTAATAGAAAGTGGACAAAGCTGCGGGGATCCACCCAGGATTGAGAATGGAAACATTGTTCCTTTATCTGAGCAGCAATACAGATCTGGCTCTTCGGTGGAATTCAGATGCCAAAAGTATTATGCCATGGAAGGTCAGAACAGATCTTTCTGTGACAATGGGGTCTGGACAAAACTGCCTGTTTGCCTCGGTAAGCAAAAATGAAAAAGAAAGTCATGCAATGAAAGAATACCCTTTGGCCACTTCATGGCTCAATTAGTGCAAAAACTGCACACTGCACCCTTGACAATTTTCCTCCAAAGGCTGCTCTTTCATTAATGTAGGGTAATATATCCATAGAGTAATATTTTTATATCAGTAAATGGTACAGTAATTGCTTTTGCCAACAATACACTCCATGGCTGACCTACTGCATGTTTATATTTTTAAAGAATTTATAAACTGTTGCCATACTAAAATCTAAATATCAATACTAATAGAAATTCCAATTCAGTTTCTAACAATACTATAGGAACTTCTTTTGCTACTGGTAAAGAATAATGCTGTGCTTCTAATTTTAGGATTAGAATCAGATTGGTATATGTCTAGTGAGGGACATGTCACAATTCTAGCAGTTCAACCTTTTCCCAGAACCAGCAGTTCCACTACAGGCAACAAAACAATTCTATGGAAATGTTTGTTTTTTATGTATACCAGCCATTTCAGTTTAAAGATATTAATTTAGCAATAAAATAATCAAAAATTAAAATTCAATAATATGATTAAGAATAAATCATAAGAAAAACAAATAGATGCAAATATCTGTGGTGTTACATTAACTACTAGCTTCAAGAAAGCCAGAAGTGTCAAGTGCAAGAAATCAAGAGTCCAGGCAGTATAAATAAATATAGATTGGTTGCATGCTAAAGATTCTCTACAAGAATCTGAACTACTAACAGTCAAAGCAAACTGGCAGTAGATAAGAGTCACGGAATTCAAGGTGGGCTGGGTTTAAATCTCTTATAGTGTGAAGGGACTCAACACTGGTGGTGCATTTGATCCCACCTTTGGACTCAGCCTGGGCATCTCCTATAGGAGAGTGGTTGTGATCCTCAACTTAGGGCAGCTATTTTCAAGGAGAATTTTCCCAAGCTGCAAGAGAAAGACTAGATATCACTCCTTGATCATTCTGAAATCTGGGACTTTTTGTAAATGTTGTCATGCCATCCTGATTAGAAAAACTGTGATTATTTAGAAAATTCAATGTCATAGATGCCCCATACTTGAGCTATAACCAACTTGTCATGGAAAAATCCAATGAAAGAAACAAAATACAGCAACACATGACAACAATTCTTACTTTAAATGCAGAGATTTATTTTAGAAGTAATTTGGAACATAAACAACATCATAACACAACTTACATCAATATCCCATTGCAATGAGGTCCAATGACATAGCTGGTCCAGAAAGGATAACTATAGGTCAGTGGCCCTGAGCTGATGTCAAGCTTGACTTTTTATACCTTTCTTCTAATGAACACACATAGATGGTCACTTTCCTGTCATATTTCACAACTTACTTCCTTGTTCTTTCATGCTGACCATCAGTTTCTACATACACCCGTGTACATCTGAAACCTTCATCCATCTGTTACTTTTACTTCCTTAATTCTCACATTTTCCTCCTTCTAGTTCCAAATATACTTATGAAACTATCTACTTTGCAAAATCATATTATACAAATTGCAACAGCTTAGCAAATTACAAATAGTTCTTTTATATTATGAAATCCTAGCTGGAGACTTTGGTTCATGTTTTAATCCAGGGGCCTGCTATCAGCCATATACGTCTTATTGATTCTAATAGATCAATAGCTATACCAGAGGTGGTTAACCTTTTTCAACTTCTGTGTCAAAAATTGCATGCATGCTCATGTGCTCACACTCACACCAGCACCCAGAAGGCAATGCGCGCTGCCCCCCATGCCCCTTGCGCATGCACACATAATCCCCACGCACATCATGCATCTCTGCACATGTGTGTGTGATCCCTACTCATCCCGTGCATCTCTGTGCATGCACATGTGTCTCCCATGCACCCACACCCTCCACGCATTCACCCCAGATACCCGACAATCAGCTGTTGGGTGGCAGGAGTGCGTACATGTGCAGTGGGGCTCTTCTGGGCAACCTCTTGCATGCTGGCAGACGTAGCTTTATATTTCAATTCAAAATCAAAATAAAAGGGAAGAATAATTATTGCAACTTGTTGAATTTAATTAAAATCTTCCAAAAATACTTTTAATCACATTGGCTAATTTCACAGTATATTTTAGATACTAACTGGTAGTTTTAAATAAGTTAGTGCCTATGAATAGGCATGTCCATTGAGTAATATAGTAATATTATGGTGATACACATACACACATACACACACACACACACAAATACATATAGTTTTGTTATTGTTCTGTGCTAATAGAGAGAAATGCCCATAATCTGATATAAGTGCAAGAATTTCTTTTTTCAATATACTCTATGATTTATTTTCTCTAGAAATCACATGCAACTCTCCAAAGATATCTAATGGTAGTTTCCAACCTCAAAGAACTATATATCATGGTGGGGATCTAATTCGAATTCAGTGTGACAGTGGATTTACTTTTGAACCAGATAATGGAGAAAAAGTGGTTGAATGCACAAAAAATGGATGGTCACCTTCACCGAAATGTGTCAGTAAGTAGAATTTGCATACATTTTTATTATTGTAGAATGGCTGATATATTTAATTCTGTACAAGTAGGCTTTTTAACTTTATTTTACATAATTTTCTAATTATTTTTGCTTAAGGGACGTACAGTATCTCATTCAGAACATTTTAGCAGAGACGACAGGAGGATGTACTAGAATAGACATGATTGTATCATTGCATTTCCACACATATTCTTGAAAATATTCTTTCTAGATACAGTATGTGGGAAACATGCAAGCAACATACTTTAAACAACATGTAGAAAATCTGCTTGTCAAATGAAGAGGTATAACTAAAATTATAGACAAATTAATGGGCAAATACATACACATGCCATAAAGAAGAAAACTAACATGTCCAGGGCTGCCTCCTGCATCTTCTTCATTGGTCCTGTGCTGGACTTGGCCATGAGGTCTCCCTTCCTCTCCAGCTCTGTGATCTTCCCTGAGTCTTCTCCATTCTCCTGAAGATGATTGGGTAGTAGGCTGGGGCTCAGGACTGCAGAGGAGTTGTTTACTATTAAAAATATAAGAAAATAGAGCTGGTTTAATATCGAGGTTCTGAGTAATGAACCCAACCAAGTCAGTATTTCAAGACTTTCAGCTTTCTCAAAGAACTGTTTTATTGATACATCATTTTGGCATAAATAAAAGTAAAACCAGTTCTGACTGTTTCCCGCAGTTCTTTCTAAGACCGTCTCAAAAATGCTGTGAAAAACTTGATCCAATATTTTGGTCATTTCTATTTCAGACTAAAATTGTGACTTCACTATTGACTCATTTCTGTTTGAAGGTCTTTGTGTTTTGTGATTTTTCTTAGTTCTTTCTCTTCTCTTTGTCCTCCAGGGATTGCCATGAGTACCAGCCAGAGTTCTTTGTCTTTTGTATCAATAATTATTAGGTTTGGGGCAGTTGTGGGCTGCAAATTTTTTAACAACTGGTTCTCTGGCTGGGTAAGTGTGGCTGGTTGATCATGTGACTGAGTGGATGACATCACTCATCACATCCAGCCCCGCCTCCTGGCCACTTGCCTCAAAGGCAGAGCTAGGATTCAGTCAGTTAAGGCTAATCCCACCATTGGCTGGCACCACCCCTACCTATTTATTGACCTTTTGGGGCTGTTTTTAGGCAATTTTTGGGCTGTTTTAGGCTGTTTTTCAGGCTGTTTTTGGCCTGAAAAATGCCCCCAAAATGGACTGAAAACAGCCCCAAAATGGCTTGAAAAAGAGCCTGAAATCAGCTAAAAAAAAAAAAACAGCTGAAAAAGAGCCCCAAAACAGTTAAAAATAGGCCATTTTGCCATTTTTGGCTGTTTTAGGGCCAAAAACAATCCAAAAAATGGCCCAAAACTAGCCTGAAAGTGTCCCCAAAAAACAGGCCAAAAACAGGTGCGGATGGGGCCAGCCAGTGGTGGGATTTGCCGTTCACGAAACTGTGCCTAATCTTAACTACCGGTTTCGCTAGAACCGTTGCAAACTGGTAGCAGCCCACCTCTGGTTTGGGGTGTTATGTAGCAGATCTTTTCTTTTGAAATTTTAAAGTCCTGGAGCAATTTAGCTTCTTCATTTTCTATCACTTTCTCTATTGTGGTCCTATCACTTCTTGTGTGCAAGAAAATGGCACTTCTTGCAGAAATTCCAGTGCAACATTGTGGCTATTTTGTCATAACTCTGTTGTACTCAATCTATGCAATCTTACAGCAGCTAACTAAGTAGACCACCATTTCTTCAGCTTTTTGCTATCTTCCAGTTTTGGCTTTGTATGCATTTGTTGCTGCTGCTGCTGTTGTTGTTGTTGTTATTGTTGTTGTTGCAGTTAGCCAGGTATTTAGACTGGATTTGACCTTTTTATCTACCTATCAAGTCCTTGTTGTTGTTATTGTAGTAGTATACTAGCACTAGCTAAAGTATTACATTATTTAAATTTAATAAATATTTAGTTGTCAAAGAATAATCCAAAACTTCATGAAGATTGATGAAATGAACTGTTGGGTACCCATTCCTCAGGGGCAAGTTGGAAGTATTATTCTTCCTCTGCCAGATTTCTTCTAGGTTTAATACATCCTATCCACCTTCTTACCTTATGTTATGGGTGTCAAACTTGATTGCATTACATGACCTCTCGGGAGGTACCATGACATTTTTTTTGCCTTTGTGGAGCTGGGGTGGGCATGGCCTGCACCTCACACATCAGCCCATGGGCTGCCAGTTTGAAGGGTCTCCCTTAAGGCAATTGCTTGATAGCAACTGCTGAAATCATATATCTTCCAGGTGATATTGTTCTCTAGCATTTTCCCATATACTTGTAGAGAGTAAGAAAGATTTCCTTGATAGAGATATGCAGAAGCCATTGCAAAAGGGGCTGAAGTAGTTAACATTTAGAACAGTGAGATAAGGTTTGGCAGCAGCTCAGGCAGACATCACCTTTCTAATTTACTCAGCCATAAGAACAAGGAGAAATACAACATAATTAGACTTGCAAAATATTGTTATTATAACCAATTTCAGTGAATATAACATTAGGCTTCCTGTGGAGTTCTTTCACCAAAGATCCTGGTGTCCTGGGTGAAAGTGAAGTGCTCAGAAAGCAGTAATCTTGCAGGGCAAGACGATCCTCAGAGATGCTAGGCTCTATGTGCTTGCAGCCTCCTATGCATGCGCCCAGGGCTGCCAATCTCTCCCCTTCCCCTCATCCCTTCCTGAGCATGGAGTAAAAAAGGAAGGAGATGGGAATGAGAATCAAGGAAGGAGGGAGGGATGCAGGGCGGGAGGGAGGGAGGGAGGGAGGGAGGAAGGAAGGAAGGAAGGAAGGAAGGAAGGAAGGAAGGAAGGAAGGAAGGAAGAAAGGAAGGAAGGAAGGAAGGGAGAGAGGGGCAACTTGGTTGGAGATACCCAGTTCACAATTCTGCATCAATCCTGGATTCACTGAGACTTGGATTCAAAGGAGAAAGCAATATTGTGTTCTGTTTTGTCACAGACAGAACTTTATTGGCAATCCAAGGTAACATTGGTATTCTTGAATTTTGAACTCTTAGGAAATTATGCCTTCCTTGTGTGTTGCAAACAGCCATTTCCAGTGGGGAAAACAGGACAAAGCAGGAAAATGTTTTCCTTTGCTATATTTCCAGTCTGAATTAGACCATGGCAGGGTCCCTACAGGAGAGCCCTTTAAGGATTATGTATTAATAGAAAAGCAACTAACTTACCTCTGTTCCTTAATGCTATAGCTGTTGCACATAAAAAAAACATAAGAACTTTGACCAAGTAACACAGCCACCATTTTGACTGTTTTTCTGTACTGTTGTGTGTGGATGCCCCCACTAAATGCAAGCACGGGATAAACTGGTTTGGTTCAGTCTTGTAAGAGGACATAAACTATGAGCAAAAGTGGCATTTGATCACAAGGTGAGGACGCATCAAGAAATGTTTCCCCTTTTGCATTTGAGCATCCGAAAAGGGACAGGATAGGAGAAAGGGAAAGTTGGAAAGACAAAAAAAAAAGAAGAAGGAAAGACAGAAGGAAGCAAAGAAGAAGAAAGAAAGAGGGGAAGGAAGAAGAAATTAGAATAAAGAGGAAAGGAAAAAGAAAAGGAAGGATGGAAGGAAGGAAGGAGATTATAATGAGAGTGAGGGCAGGTCTCAGGGAAGTCCTGCCACAGCATTTGGCCACCACAGGTGTCCCTGACATGAGTCCTATGTCAAGTCCACCCCTGGACATGCCCCACTCACCAGCCCTCCAAGGTCAGACACAACCCTGATGCAGCCCTCAATGAAATCAAGTTTGACACCTCTGTACTAGAGTTGAACAACAATAGCAAGGCAATGTAGTAATCATTTTCTGCCTATTAGTTAAGCAAGCTATATATGACATTGTTGTTTTTAAAAAATAATAATTAGTTTTAGCATTTTGCAATGTAGTTCCTTGTGAATATGCTTAAAACCTATGAATGTGTGTTTGCAATAATCAGAATTGTTGATGGGTTATTTATCTAATATAGATATTGAGGGAGGATGTGGACGTCCGCCTGCTGTGGACAATGCAGACATTGTGGAGATGCTCAAGGAAACCTACATCCAGTCTGAGAGTGTAACTTATCAGTGCCAAAATCTCTACATAATGGAAGGATCTGCAAGAGTGACTTGTCAAAATGGCCGTTGGTCACAAACACCAACATGTACAGGTATAGATAATATCTATAATTCTTTATAGATTTGTCCTTTATAAACAAAAATTATACTTTGGGAAAGAAATCAATTTATGATACCAGAGCTGCTATGTCGATATGTTAATGAAGACGGAAGAAAAAAGAAGAAAAGGGAAAAGGGAATGAAGAAAGGAAGGAGGAAGGGAGGAAGGGAGAGAGGGAAGGAAGGATATTATATGTATATATAGAGAGTGAGGGTCTGAGGGAAATTGTGCCTTAGCACTTGACCACCAGCAGCCCTGCTTCCTTTTGGCATACCCTTATCCCCTTCTCCTGATGTCTCCTAGTGGTCTCCCATCCCTGAGGATGCTTTAGTTACAAAGCTGGGTCTCCTCACAAAGAGAGGGAGTTGGCCTCTCTCTGACCCACCCACTTTATCCTCCCACACATACAATAAGCAACCTGGCCAAGGAGAGCGAGCACAGCAGTCGAAGGAGCTGGCCATGGCCACCCCAGCCACACCCACCCCAGCCCCCAAGGTCAACCACAACCCTGATGTAGCCCTCAATGAAATTGAGTTTGACACCCCTGTTCTACAGGCTTTGTGCCATTGATATTAGAAGGTAAGTTTCAAAGCAGCAATTTATAACAAGCTTCCCCTCCCAGGCGAGAGAATCACAATGAGTACACTACTGTCTCTATAAAGGTTGTCGAAAGCCACAAACTATTTAAGCACTCTTGAAATCTATGTTGTCCAGAAACTGTCAATGGTGACTTATCCAAAGATGATAATTGTGAAATTAAACAGGGATTTGGGTTTTCTTAGTAATTTTGATGCTAAAATGAACGAATGAACATTTAAAATAATAACTTTAAAGAAGCAAGGAGAAACAATCAAATAAAAAACAAGTTACTAGGAAGTAGCCCAGCAGTTGAACTTTCCTAAATTGCTCCAGGATTCCCGCTTAATCACCACTGAATACAAAATCTGCAACCCAAGAGGAATTCACAAGTCTTCTCTAAACTGAAGAATGCTGAAGTCAGGAGCTAATTTGTTATACTGAACCACAATGAAATACTGACATTGTCATTCAGAAAAATATACTCTGGCTTTTTGTTGTTGTTTTTGGCTCTACTTATTAGATTTATGTCCTGATTTAATATTCAAATGGCTTTTCATTTGGCCTGAAGGCTTTTAAAAGATTCTCTAACATGTTTCTTCAAAAAGGGGGAAGCTTCCAGGGGTGGGATTCTACCGGTTCTGACCGGTTCTATAGAACCCGTAGTTATGATTCTGCGCAGTTCGGAGAACTGGTAAATTGCGCCCCTGGCTGATCCCGCCCCACCCCTCCTGCCCACTCACCCTCCCCATCTTGCCTGCCATTACTAACTTGCCTTCGCCAGCCATTGCTGCCTGCCTTTTGCCGAGGCCCTGATCTCCCTGGGTGAGTGAGCCTGCAAGCAAGTCCTGGTTGAGTTGACTCCCTGGCTGGCCTAAGCTGCTGCGCTGTTCCCCCCCCACACACACACACCATCCCTGGGCTTGCCTGGATTGCTTCACTGCCGGTGCATTCTCCTTTTCCTCCTGGCCAGGAAGCCACATGGCTGAGCTGTCCGGGAGAACAAATTCCCCAAGGATTTCTTTGCCTAGCTGATTTGCAACTCCTTCACGTTTCTTGACATCGTGTGCAGGGAAAGAAAAGTTTGTGTGGGGCTAAAAAAAAGTTAAATCCATCAATTCCAATTTCTAGCAAAAGAGAAAGTTTACGATTGATTTAACATTTTTTAGCCACACACAAACTTTTCTTTCCCTGCACACGATGGCAAGAAATGCGAAGGAGTTGCAAATCAGCTAGACAAAGAAATCCTTAGGAGAAGCAAGGGCATCTGGGCGGTGGTGGGTGGGGAAAGCTCCATGGTGCCATGCTGCAATGGTGAAACGGGCAACCGAGTGGCCGGCATGAGGTAAGGAGGAGGCTACCTGCTGCCCTTCTCTTCTCTCTGCTCCTCCTGCTCTCCTCATGCTGGCTGCTCCGTTTCCCATTTCCACATCACAGGCAGCACCCAGGAACCCACCTTGGTTGCATGTGGGGGGGATAATTTGCCTGACCAAAGTAATCCCACGCAGACTCTGCTACATACATTGGGCTCAGCAACAGCTTCAGGGTCGCTCAATCAGCGGTTGACAAAATAGCCCCATTGCATTTTGAAACAACCCCAAGGGTGGGATGGGGTTTCTAAAGTGTGCACACTCACCAACCACATTCTCCAGCTTCTCAGCAAGCCACAGGACCTCTCTGGGCTCAGCAGAGCCAATTTGACTGGTGTCTTTTTAGTTATGCTGGCGTGAAAGGGCTGGCGTTTGTACGTGCTTTAAAGGAGTCTTCTCTTTTAAGGGGCGCTAGCTTTGGGATTTACAGGATCATGGGTTCATCTGCTCCCTACCTCCTCCTCCCCACACCCCTGTCCTTTGGCTTTATAGGTAGATGGTCCTCCCTGGGATTTGCCTCTGGTTCACTGCTTACAAGTCTGTTATGTTTGGAGGGTCCTTTTTGGACAGGGTGAGCTGTGGTTTTGCATTGATGTTCAGATAGATGGGTGTGTGGATGCTTAACTTCATTAATGAAGTTCACTTTATCCTTAAGTACTGCCTTTGAAACTCTATAGTTTTTCATCTGTGCATTTTAGAAAGTTTTGGTGTAAGAGTAAGAACTTAGAGTCTATTCATACTGTAGGTCTGGTTTTAAGATTGTGATCATATAAAGTTGAAAGGGAATAATGATAATAAATAAAAAGTAGAATATCATAGCATTAAGTAGAAAGTTACTCTATAGCAGGGGTGGGATCCAACTGGGTTAACTACCAGTTTGGTGATTTATGAGGTTCGGTGATTTATTATGTGTTTCCCTGCAGGCTGCGCTCATGTGCCTGTAAATCATCATCAGCATGCTGCGTGCAGAGAAGCAGCCTTTCAAAAAGCCCTTTTTTCCCGCTTTTTAGATTTCAGCTATGCCTCGCATGGCAGCTGAAGTTGAAAAAGCAGGAAATAAAGTTAGGTAAGAGCCTGGGTGGGCAAAAATATCAGCAGACATAGAACCGGTTCCATGTCTGCTGCTCTTCAGAGCTACCGGTTCTACAGAGGTGAACAGAACCAGTAGAAACCCACTCCTGCTCTATAGACATTTGCTCTCTTGTAAAATATATGTTATCCTGCTGTAAATGTATTTCCTTTATTCATTGTTAAACATATGCCTGAAATCAATTGCATCCTCCTGTATCAAGTACATGGTCCTGCTATATAAATCCTTCATGAATCCTACCATAAATGGCACCCCTATTTCCTCCAGGAATTGGCACGTAACTGTATATCCAACACACACATCTTTGACCTATGGTGTTAACAAAAGGCTGAAGTGGTCAATTAGGCAGACAATAGAGAAAAGATAACACTGCCAGAAAAGAATCTGTCTGTTGCAGAAAGATGTAAATCTTAGTTAGATTACATGACTAGAGTTTTACAGCTAGTTAGATTACATGACTAGAGATTTACAAGGTAATTAGAGAACTAAGAACGATTTCTTAGAACTTTAACTTTGAATAAAAAGTAAAGTTTGCTTTCTTTGATTTGCAACCCTCCATTTAAGTCTTTGTTTTGGTTCGTTTTTGGCTTAAGCATACTGCCAGACCTTATAAAGTGAATAATTCAAAATTAATTTTTTTATTGATAAAATTCTGTCTCATCTCTTCATCTTGGCACTGATGGGATCTGCAGCAAAAAGAAGGTTAGGGAATTTTGGAGGTTGAAGTCCATACAGGTAGCCCTCGATTTAACAACCATTTCTTCCATCCTCTGGTCCCACATTCATTTCATGAGGCCAATAACTTTATTCTGGAAATTACATGTTCAGAAAGAAGCCAAATCCAGTAGGCCCCTTGAAATTAACAGGCTTAACTTCTGTATATACAGGTAGTCCTCAATTTAGAACAGTTCATTTAGTGACCATTGGAAGTTACAATGGCACTAAAATGGCTGCTTTTCCACTTACAGTCATTGCAGCATTTTCATGGTCAAAATTCAGATGCTTGTCAACTGATTCATATTTATGACAGTTGCAGTGTCCCGGGATCATGTGATCAACTTTTACAACCTTCTGACATATTCACTTAATAACTGTGTTATTGACTTAATAACTGCAGTGACTTACTTAACAACTGTGGCAAGAAAGGTTGTTAAATGGAGCAAAATTTACTTATTGCCAAAGGAGCAGCTCCTTGCATTGTGGCTGCTGCAATGAATATGAGAAGCCCAGCATGGTTAACTTCTCTAGCCCAATGAGTTCTCTGTAATACTCACCATACCTGCCAATTTACCAACTCCAGTTATGAAATCATACATCCAGTCATTATTGCCTCACTAATGAATCTCCCATCACCAATGACACTAGTTGGCCCTTTAAATATAGCCATGAGACCTGTGAAAAGCATGCCTTTCCTTCCCCAGGCATTGCCAGTCTCTCCTCCCTAGTAAAAAAAAAAAACTCCGTGCAGTATTAAAAAGAAGAATAGAAAAGGGGGCTGCTGTGTATTCTTTAATGGATTGCTAAATTGGCAAAATGGACTGCTAAATTGGCCACACCCACCCAGTCACATGACCACCTAGCCACATGACCACCAAGCCACGCCCAGCCACTCATGTTACCACCAAGCCACACCCAGCCAGTCATGTGACCACCAAGCCATACTACAAATTAAGCCACGCCCACAGAACCAGTTGTTAAAAAATTTGAATCCCACCCCTGGAAGCTTCCTTTTTCCAGTCCTATCCCATAGCTGTAGCAACTGCAAAGTAGCATGAGAGGTTTTCTAAATGACTTGCAATTTTGGTGAAAAAAAGAAATAAAAAACAGATCAATCTCTAGCTCTGGATGGGGTGGCCTTACAGACCTGGTGGTCCTTAAAGACATACAGTTCCTGCTTGAAGAGCAGGTGTGACTAGGGAGCCTTTGTACACCCAGAAAGCCCTGCTCACCATCACCCATGCCCTTGTAGCCTTTTGCTTAGATTAATGCAACATACTCTACATGGAGCTATCCTTGAAGACCATTTGGAAACTTCAACTGATACAAAATGTGGCTTGTAAATGTTACATGTGTGCTACAGGGTACATGTAACACCAGTGGTGGTATTCAATTTTTTTTACTATCAGTTCTGTGGGCGTGGCTTGGTGGGTGTGGTGTGGCTTGGTGGGTGTGGCAGGGGAAGGATACTGTAAAATCCCCATTCCCTCCTCACCCCACTAACCTGCTTTCCAGCTCCATTCTCCTGTGCAGAGCAACAAAAGAAGACCAATTCCCATTCCAGAATGCCAAGAAGCCAAATCTCATGAGGAGATGGCATATGGGTGATCCCTCTGGTGTCATGAGGTGTGTGTTTTCTCTGTGTGTATGCTAAGGCTGAAAGGAGGAGATGACTTGGCTGAGCTTTTCCCACCTCCCTTTCAAGTCAAAGCTGCTCAGAAGGCAACTAGCCATGGGAAGAAGGAGAGGGCAAGTGGGGAATCATGGGTCATGGCCAGCTGGAAAAGCAGAATCAATGCCCAGCCCAGAGCTGCTGGCTCAGTAGAAGAGGCTGGGGCTGCGGCATGTGCCTGCTTGAAGTTTATTTATTTATTTATTTATTTATTTATTTATTTATTTATTTATTTATTTATTTAGTCAATCACTTACAAGATAATAGGTATAAGTAAAAACATAGTTATGAATACATGGATACATATAAGAAAAAAAAACAATAGGACAGAGATGGTAGGCACGTTGGTGCGCTTATGCATGCCCCCTACAGACCTCTTAGGAAAGGGGTGAGCTCAATAGTAGACAGTCTAAGGTTAAAGTTTTGGGGGTTTGGGGGAGAAACCACAGAGTCAGGTAGAGTATTCCAGACATTAACCACTCTGTTGCTGAAGTCGTATTTCCTGCAATCTACTTTGATGCGATTAAGCTTGAGTTTGTATCTATTATTTGCTCTTGTGTTGTTATAGTTGAAGCTGAAGTATTCATTGACAGGTAGGACATTGCAATGTATGATTTTATACACTATACTTAGATCGGACCAAAGGCGGCGTAGTTCTACGTTGTCTAGGTCTAGAATTTCAAGTCTGGTGTCATAAGGTATTCTGCAATGAGTAGAGGAGTGGAGAATCTTCTTGTGAAATATTTCTGGACTTTCTCAACTGTGTTAATATCAGATCCGTAATGTGGGTTCCAGACTGTGTTAATATCAGATCCGTAATGTGGGTTCCAGATGTATTCGAGCATTGGTCTAGCAAATGTTTTGTATGCTCTAGTTATTAGTGTAATATTAACAAAGAAAAAACTACGTAAGATTAGGTTAACAACTCTTAACACCTTTTTGACTATGTAGTTACAGTGGGCTCTAGCACTTAGATCATTAGAGATGAATACTCCAAGATCTTTGACAGAGTTTGGATCATCAACAAGGTCTTGACTATTCAGCCTATATTTTATTTTCTGATTTTTTTTGCCAATATGTAGGACAAAACATTTATTTGTTGAGATTTGAAGTTGCCATTTGTTTGACCATTCTGATACATAGTCAAGGTCTTTTTGAAGGGTAGCAGTATTGTTGGTGGTGTTGAATAGCTTTACATTATCAGCGAAGAGAATGCAGTTGCTCTTAATATGATCACAGAAGTCATTTATGTAGAGTATGAAAAGAGTTGGTCCTAGAACACTGCCTTTAGGGACACCACTATTGACAGGTATTGACAGTCTCTTACTGTGGTAATGGAGTCATAATAGAATCAGGGAGGATGCATTGAGCCATGTTTCACAGACAAATATGATGTTGAATTTAGCCATATTTAGTAAGAGGAGAAATTCAGGTATTTTATTCACAACCTTCTTGCATCGGGTAGCTTGCATTTAAGGCCAGTTGTAGTTGGAATTGAGGTAGTTAGGGGCGTGCCTAGTTTTGAGTGATGGTGGGTTGGATGAGGTAGGGTTGGATGTGGAGTTGTGGGTTGTGTGACTTACTTTTGATACAATCAGCATGGTAGTCAATGTAGAGATCCTTCTCTTCATTGTCTAGACATCTTTTGAGTTCCTTGCGGAGTTCACAGGAGCAGATTCTTTGCAGTATGGATAAGTCTGGTGTTGAGTGAAGTTTTTGTCATTGGGATTGGTTTTTGCAATGGCATTTATTGTATGAATGAATATGCATTTGCTGGACTCATTTTGTTGTTATTTTGTTATTTGGTGGTGGAGGATTTGGAGTTTCTGGAGTTTCTGGCTGGCATGGTCAATGACAATAATACACTAAACAATTAAAATAGCTAATTAAGGTGATAGGTAGACAGTTACTTAATGAATGTTGGTAATTAATAAATGTTAATTGATAAGTTAGAGAAGAAATCAAAAGTAAGGTTACTTATTACTAAAAATCAATCAACTTATTACTAAGAATCAATCAATCAATAGACTAGATAATCAATGATACAGTATTAAATCTCTATCAGTTCAATGAATCAGTAAATTAGTGGTCATTAACAATTAATTATTATACTATTATATGATCAATCAAATATTATAGACAAAGCAATATCTATAAATATTTGGTCTTGAGGTACTGAAATAGTGGAGGTAGTAAAGTATTTGAGGTGTGTTGTGTAAAGTTCCTTTGTTTTTCCTTAAAGCCACATTTTTTAGTTTTTGTTTTGTTTTAAAGAGGAAGTGTTGCTGTTTGATAGATTTGAATGGAGATTTGAATGAGCTCACCAATCATCTACTTTGGAGTTTGGAAAGGATGAGATATGGGTGGGGACTTAGTGGAGGTTGTCCAATCAGCTGAGTGGGAATTTAAATTCAGGCTGACTAATCAGCTGGGTGATTTAAATAGAGCTGGGTGATTTATATGGAGACTATAAATTCTCCGTGAGTCTCCTTTGTTCTCCCCAATTGGTGGCCGTTTAGAATTATTTTTGGTGATTTGATTTAAATGGAGACTGTAAACATCATTCCAGTTCTTCCATCATCAGAACTCACAATCAATCTCAGTTTCAAAAGGCAGTTTTCCTGAATAAAAACCTTCTTCACACCTCTTCTTCTCATCTAGTTCCCCCCCTTTTTTTCTCCTTTAATCACTCTTTTCTCAAGCTGCCATTTAACTTCCAGAGTTAGAGGGTAAAAACATAAATTAAGCCGCTGCCGCTTAATCTCCACACTCACCCCTTCCTCTCTGGAGTCTTCGCTTTTTAAGTTGTTTCTGACTCAGGTCCACAGTATATCTTCGAGCCATTTACCCGCTCCTTCCTCCCACTGAAAAATGCACCGCCTATCTATAAGGAGCTGGGGGAGACACTCACCTGCAGTTGGGTAGCTTTTAAGCTTGCAGTCCTTGCCGGCAGTTGTCGCAAACCCACAGCTCGTTCATTCCCTGTGTCAGTCTTCCCTCTCCTGAGACCAGGCAGATTTTTTAGACCAGGTAGTTTCTTTTCACTAGGCAGCTTTTTCCTCTCCAGGCAGCTGGACTTTAGACTTCAGTTCTTATTTATATGATTTGAAGGCCAATGAATCTTTGTTGTTGTTGTTAGTTGCAAAGTCATGTCCGACCCATCGCAACCCCATGGACAACATTCCTCCAGGCCGTCAGATTGTACCATCTGCCTACTTTTTCCCAGCTCTTTCTTTGTAAATCTGGCTTGCAAGGTGGCAGTGGCAGCTGGGATCCTGCATGGGGGATGCAGCCAGGCCTGGATGCAGTGGGCTGCCTTCATATGGGTGGCTCCAAAGTTAAATGCAGAAAGCAGTGGGAGGTGGCAGAAAGTGGAGAAGAGACATCGGGACTTGAAAAACTGTAGTTCTTTCCCCATCACTCAGGCTTGGATTTCAGTGCAAGGAAGGCTCCCTGGCCAACAGCTGCTCCCACTGTGCGCAGGATTGCTCGAAGGAAAGAACAGTTACAACAGCATGGGCGACTCAGGAGTAAGGCTGCAAGGTAATGGCCCCTCCTTCAAGTTTGCTGTTTCCTCCAAGCAATCCTGCATGCACGAGCACTTGGTACAGGCTCCTTGGGAACCTCCTCATCACTGCTGCTAGCCTCCACAATTTCTGAAGGTAGCAGTCCACTACCGAATGGTCCTGGCCCCCACATCTGAGTCCTCGATCTCCTCAACTGTCCACACCTGCTGCCGGCTAACCACAACACTTATCAGTGCCAAGATCTCTAGATAATAGAAGGATCTACAAGAGTGACTTGTCAAAATGGCCGTTGGTCGCAAACACCAATATGTAGAGGTATAATTCATATATATAATTCTTTATAGATTTGTCCTTTATAAACAAAATTGTACTTTAGGAAAGAAATCAATTTTATGATACCAAAGCTGCTGTGTCACTATGTTAGTGTCAGAAGGTGTTTTACTGCCTTGTACTGGAATTAGAAACTATAGTATTATGAACCAAGATAAAGTAACTCTCTCAGACAGAAGCTGCCTTATTATGGAAAATTGTACAAGATCTTCTGCCATTTACAAATGTCCTTATTTTGTGAAATCGTCCTGTGATGTTCTGCAATCTACAGTTTCTTTTTTTTCTTAGTGGAGAAACATTTTTTCACAGCTGAGAACACAGTGCACTCCCATCATCATCACCATCATCATCATCAGTCATTCCCCAAAGAGAAATTATAAAACATCCAGTTTACCAACAACCCACTAGGCTTTCTTTTTTGAATGTTTTTAATACTTGAATCTCTAGGGAGCTAAAATTGATATTTCTTAAATAGGCATTTTAAATATAGATGGTATACTTTCCTCTCTGTTGACTCAGTCACATCTACTCTGATTAGCCCAGGGCTGTCTTAATGCACTTGCCCGTGGGCCCCATGAGCATAAGGCCCCATACTAATCTGTGTATGTTAACCTTTCAATGCACCTTGTGTCATATACAGCAAATATATGTTTAATTTTATCGACCATTTATATTTTTATTCCTGTGAGTAGTTGTTTTAGGGGGCCCAGTACACTGCTTTTGTCTGGGATCCATAATGCTGTTAAGATGGCCCTGGATTAGCCCATGTTGAAGGAGAAGATATTAACTGACATTTTAAGAAAGGTTAGCTGAACTTTTGTAACGTAGACCTTTAGTGTGAGAAAATCTGGAAGAAGGAGATTAAAATGTTTTCCTTCTGCCTTTTGCAAATACAATAGTGTCTTCCTTAAAAGAAGTTTGTGTATGAAGTGACCAACCAAAAAGTAATCAAAGTCTGTGCTACTGTGGTTTACTTCACCACCTCTTATATTGTGCTCCACCCACTCTATGGTCCCACCCCCTTCCCCTCCCACCTATGGCTTGCTGCCAATAGGGCCGCTGCAGTCCGGTAATGCTCCAGCTGCCCAGTCCAGGCTGGCACGCCCAGCTCCATGTGCCTGCTCATAATCCAACAGTCAGCTGTTCTGCCACAAATCAGCAGGGTTAAAGTCCGGGCCTCCGCTGACTGTTTAATGGCTGCATGGATGAAGCAGGATCCTTGGGTCATGCCATCCACACAGTAGGCAGGTGTGCACCTGGGGTGGCCATTGGCAGCAATAAATGCGCATCCCAGCTGATAGCTCCTCCCCTGCCTGTCTGGCAGTCTAGGGCTGACATAATCTCTTTATCAAAGAAATTCCTCAGTATCAAACTTTCTATGTTTCATTTGATCTGTGTCCTTTTACAGTTGCTTGTAAAGCAAGTGAAGAAGATATAAGAGAACACAATATAAGGCTGAGGTGGAGCAATGGGGATAAAATATATTCTGAGGATGGAAATATAGTGGAATTTGAATGTTTAAGAGGCTATAAACCACAATACCAGATCATTAAGAATTAATTGTGTGGATGGGAAATCTGATAATTCGGATTGCATTCCTTTATGTATATTTTCAGGAAAATGCTAGTTTGGGGTCTCTGAGACATTCATTTCTGGTTGCTTGAATGCAAAATTGGTAGTTAGAGAAGATTGCAGTTACGGAACTAAAGGTAACATAGGCATGAACATGTCATGCTAGTATGGATGTGTGTTTGTGTGTGTGCACGTGCATGCACATAGATTCTTGTATAAGATTTTACATAAAGGAAAAGACAAACCTAAAAGAAGGTATGAATAATAGGTCCAAGAAAAGGAAGAAAAAAACCCCTAAAGTTATGAAAGTTATGACTTATTTTATTTTATAACAGCTTATGTTTATCATTTCTACTAGCTCTGACTTCTAATGACCCATTCTCCCATGGTGGAAATTTCAGTACTCTTCCAACTTTGTGCATATAATAATTATCATTCACAAAAGTAATCTTTTTAAAGTCTTTTCTGATTCAGTATACATCATCCCTAATTTAAACATGTTATGGGGTTTTTCCAATATTAATCTTTAAAATTGTTTGTAATCATTGTATAATTTTGTATTCAAAATTTCTTAACTTTTTCACAAGTCCACCACACATAATAAAATGTTTCCTCATGTTTTTCATATTTCCAACATTGATTTGATATATATATTTATTTATATTTTTATTATTCAACTTCTATAGTTGCCCATCTTAGTCAATGACTGAGAAATGTACCAGAGAAACTAGCAGACGGACTGATTGACTGAATTGAAAGTCTCTTTTGTCAGCCTCATGTCTTTTACTAGTCTTTAACTCAGATTTGGAATATGTTTTCTTCTAAAGCTCCTGGTGCTCTACTTTAGAGGTGCTGGCAACATCCCTTTCAGATCTGTGTACAAATGTAAACCCAGCTATTAGCTAGATTCACTTGTCTTCTGGACACACTTTGCCAATTGTATCTTAAAGATGAGAGATATTGCCAAGAATATAGTATATTTTTAACATTAAAGCTATAATCTTTAAAAACTATAACACAATGAAATTAAAGGAACATTCCAGAAAGTTATCTCCATAGCAGTTTTTTTCTGATTTCCACTGCAAAGCTTATTTATCGAGTGACTGATAAGACTTTCAAATTTAAAAAAAAAAACTTATCCAGGTGCCTGTCCAGTTTTTCAGTGGCATAAAAGGATTAATATAACCTTATATAGGGCCGTTCACCCTATATATTTATAGGATGAATGGCCTTATGAAAAGTACAGTGCAGTGAGCACCTCTTATTGTTTCTGTCTTATTAGCAACTCACGAGCAGAGATAATAATGGAATTTTAGCTACCTGCCTTGCAGTAAATGTAGAGGGAAGGATGCTATGTCTAGATTTAAATAATGCCTTTCTCACCTTAGGGAAGTTTGGAGTGTGTAAACGTTATTTATAAATGCTTGATTGATGCCTGATAGGCACATTAGTAAAGTCCATTCTTGAATGGATTAGAATTAGAATTCTTTTATTGGCCAAATGTGATTGGACACACAAGGCATTTGTCTTGGTGCAAATACTCTCAGTATACATGAAAGAAAAGATACATTCATCAGGAGTCAGGAATCATAAGGTACAACACTTAATAGTCATAGGGTATAATAAGCAATCAAATCATACTAGGAAACAGTCAATATAAATTGTAAGGGTACAAGCAACAAAGTTACAGTCATACAGTCACAAGTGGGAGGAGATGGGTGATAAGGAGTGATGAGAAGATTAATAGTAATAGTAGTGCAGACTATGTAAATAGTTGGACAGTGTTGAGGGAATTATTTGTTTAGCAGAGTGATGGCGTTTGGGAAAAAACTGTTCTTGTGTCCAGTTGTTCTGGTTTGCAATGCTCTACAGCGTCATTTTGAGGAAAGGAGTTGAAACAGTTTATGATTGGGATGTGAGGGGTCTGTAAATATTTTCACAGCCTTCTTTTTGACTCCTGCAGTATACAGGTCCTCAATTGAAGGTAGGCTGGTAGTAATTGATTAGTACATAAGTAGAGAATAGATAAGGCTAACCTTGATGATCTTAGAATAGAATAGAATAGAATAGAATAGAATAGAATAGAATAGAATAGAATAGAATAGAATAGAATAGAATAGAATAGAATACTTTTTGGCCAAGTGTGATTGGACACACAAGGAATTTGTCTTGGTGTAAATACTGTCAGTATACATAAAGAAAAGATACATTTGTTAAAAATCAAGAACAATAACATACAACACTTAATGATAATCATAGGGTACAATCAACAATCAAATCATACTAGGAAACAGTCAATATAAGTGTATGTTTTAAAAAAATTAGAAATGAAATATTATTAATCTGAACCATTCACCCCAACATGAGCTGATCCTGTGTCACTGCTCTTAGTTTTTCTGATTGACAAATTGATAAACCTATGGGCATTTTGATACACTCATCATTTTTCCATCCATCCCCAATTGCCCAACTTCCAACCCATAGGCCCTCATTCCCCCTCAGGTGGCCAGCAAAAGGAAGCAAAATATACTCTTTAACTAGTCATGAATAAAATTAAGTTACAACTTAATTGAATGACTACTCTTCAGAATAATTATAAAGGATGGGGAGACTCTTGCCAATGGTAACTGGAATTTTGAACTCTAGAGTAGTGGTACCCAAACCTTTTCAGTCCACCGCCCCCTTGGTACTACAAACTCATCCTTGGTGCCCCCCATCCAGGGGTGGGGTTCAAATTTCTGTGGTAGGTAGGTAGGTAGATTGATTGGTAGGAAAGTAGGCAAGCAGACAGACCTTTTGGATGAATGTATGGATAGGTAGGTAGGTAGCTAGGTAGGTAGATGGTAGCTAGGTAGGTAGCTAGGTAGGTAGATTGGTAGGTTGGTAGATAGATAGATAGATAGATAGATAGATAGATAGATAGATAGATAGATAGATAGATAGATAGACAGACAGACAGACAGACAGATAGATCTATATTGGTAGAGCGGTAGGTAGACAGAAAGACAGGCAGGTAGGCAGGTAGGCAGGCAGGCAGACCTTTTGTACGTATGTATGTATGTATGTAAGTATGTATGTATGTATGTATGTATGTATGGATAGACAGAATGCGACAGCGGCAGCACTTTGGGATAGTAGAGCAAAGCTAGAGTGGGAATTGAAGTCCACACAAGTTGCCAAGGTTGAGAAACACGGGCTGAATATATCAACCCAGCCATTCTGGTTAGAGTTTAGCATGCTGTTTGATTCCAGCTTAGTCAATAAACCATGGCTGAGATCTTCCTGCTCCTTAATGGAGCTGCCTCTCCAGCCCCCTGCCCCACTTCTTTCTTTGGCATCCAATTTTGCAATGCCAACCTCCCTGGGGCAGCGATGTGGCCGACTTCACCCACTTTGCTGAGACCCAAGGTCCACTTCCATCGGACCAAGTAAGGGGAGGTGCTCTGCACATGCTCAGAGACTCCAAACTTCTGGGAAGCACTCCGCCCATCTTTACGGTCCACCTGGGAGGAGGAAGGCATGCGGAAGCAGCCCAGATCAGCGGAGGCAGAGGGAATGATCACTTACAAAGTAAGCAAGCAAGCAAGCAAGCACAGGACTCGGTTGGAAGAACCAGGCTGCAGAGGGAGGCTCGGTTCTAGGTCCGGGCTGGCCACATAGAGCCAAACCAAACTGAGCCACATGCCTTGGAAAGCTGCAGCTGCACCCACCCACATCCTGCACGCAAACCCAGCTGGCTGGAGAGGCGGAGTCCGGGTGGGCGCTTTGCGCTCCCTTGTTCTCCTTCCTCCAATGGGAAATGTCTTTTTTTCTGTTCAAGAAGAAATGCAGCTCAATAGTCTTGGTAATATTTCCTCTACTTCATAATTTCCTAATCAGAGGGTGGAGATGTCAGCCTAGATATCCAGTCTATGTGTGAGATCATGGAAACCCAACAAGAGGGACAGATTTTAGATTAATTCAATTTTTATGTCTGGAAATAGCACTTATGGTTGCCTTGCCTACCTTGAATGATCAAACTTGTTTGCTTATTTATTTTTCCTTCACTTCTACCCCATTACAATCTAGAGACTGTTAGCTGCTTATGTAGAATATAAAAACCAAATATAACATCCTCAGTATAATCAACTGTAAAAACAGTAAAGCAACAGAACAGACTAAGTAACTTTTATATTAATCTTTTCTCTCTCACCCAAATCTGATGGTTTCTAAACATCAGCAAAGGTTATTGAGACCATCTCCCTCACAGCCTAGGGTAGAGGATTACAGTTGCATGCTCCATGATTGCACTGGGGAAAACAGGAAGGCGGAAAAAAGTTGTAAAAATTTTTGAATCTCACTTTACAATACCTCCAGTTTAAGATGTAAAATGTTCAAGCCAATATCACTACTTTATCACACAGATTGTAAGTGGAAGAAATAAGGGTCTTTTATTCTCCTATCTTCCACTGTCACTTTCTGTTTCCTTCTTCAGATGTAGGGCAGAAACTCAGACCAGATTCTGAAAATGCATTAGAACAACACAGCTAAAAGCTTCATCTCTGATGCTAGCACAGACTAAAGCAAAGCAATTGAACTGATAGAATATTTTGAATTTTGAGGGTGCCTTACTTTTTTTATCCCTTTTCTTCAGCAAAGGGCTGTAATTATGTCCGTATAGAAAATGGAAGAATGACTGATTATTTGGAATAGTAGAAACCATTTCCAATATGGGAGGGACAAACAATTGACTTTCGTTGATATCCTGGTTTTCTGCCTGCAAACCAGCAAACATGGCAAAGGGCTACATGCATCAATTCCCACTATGACCCAGAACCAAAATATTTCATTAAGTAACTCTTCCCCTTTGCAGTAAATACTGCCAAGTATAAACAAAACAGTCCAGGGAGATGCTATCCTGACCTTGATTTAACCTTAAAGAAGGAGCATCCTGTATTTGGTTTTCCAGTCAGATGGCCACCTGGCCACGTCCTCCCAGTCATGTGACCATGTCATGCCCACCCAGTCACGTGATCAACAAGCCACACCCACAAATTAAGCCATGCCCACAGAACCAGATGTTACAAAATTTGAATCCCATCCCTGGGTATTATGTACTTCACTATGTAGAACTGAAGTTAGAATTGGAAATGAATTTGTTTTTACTCCACTGGCTCGTTCATGTTATTTTGAAAAGTTCTGTCATATTGAAAAGGCTTTTTCAATATTTCATTGCTAGAATTGTAAAATTTAATGTCCCTGTTGAACTGTGAAAGTAGAATATCTTTTCATTAACATTGTCACTCTTTTGCAAAATTTTGAATTTCTACTTATATAAAACTATTCATTTTATAACTAGAAGTTTTTTCTCATTTGGAAGAGTATGTGTCTTTTGGAGCACAAACATCGATTTCTATTTCACAATTAGCCTCTCCTTTTCAATTCTATGATGCCATAGAACATAAAACTGGTTATCATTTTAAAAATCTCATATATAGTACACATATTACTTATCTTAACTTCTCAATCTGTTTTCACACCTGTAGCGAGGGGAGTGTGCGTGGGCACTCGCCCAGAGGCCACTTCTACCGGCCGATATTAAATGTGTATCCTTCCTGACTGATGAAAACCTCATTATATTAACCTCCAGGTGATAATCAATGTGTGTATCACTGCAGAAGTGGGGATCCCTGGGGCCTTTTAAGGAGACATTAATCTGTTTCCTCCTTAGATGTTGTGGAATGGGGGACAACAGGCTTGAACACTGATAAGACTACAGGCTTGAACACTGGTAATACTATACTTGGAACTTGGGATCTGGGAATTTAAAATCTTCAGTTCTGGATGGGGTTGCACTGCCCCAAACAGATCCTGTGTACAACTTTTGGGTTCTCGTAGACTCACGATGCCTGCTCAATGGCACACAAAATTGGTACATGAGTTGCACTAGTTTCTGGTTTGCTTCCAGGTCCAATTTAATATGTTAGTTATCATCTTTAAAGCCTTCCATGGCCCAGGGGGCTGCTTCACCCCAATGGGATTGGCCCACCCTACTCCCTCTGGCAAAAGGAACATGCTGCAGATCTCCTCAGTCAAGGAACTTTGCTAGCAAAGTTGCTAGTAAATGGTCCTTCTCTGCCATGCCTTCACAATCTGGAAAATCTTGCTGCTGGAGGCCAGATATGGCCTCATCCTCTAGGCCAGGGATAGGGAAACTTGGCTCTTTTATCACTTATGGACTTCAACTCCCAGAATTCCAGAGTGAGCCATAAAAGGTTCCCCATCCTTGGCCTACTGGTTTTTCAGTTGTGGGGGAAATCAATTTTTGACTTGAATGGGACTGTTTAATATACGTCATTTGTATATTAAACAGTCTCATTCAAGTCAAAAATTGATTTCCCCCATAACTGAAAAACCAGTAGGCCAGGGATGGGGAACCTTTTATGGCTCACTCAGGAATTCTTGGAGTTGAAGTCCATAAGTGATAAAAGAGCCAAATTTCTCTGTTCTAGGCCTTCTGGATTTGCCTTAAAATCTGGCTTAGCCAATTGGCTTGTAGCTATGATGGAGCACTTTACACTGGGAGTGACTGGTAGACAAAGAAAGAAGATTCCACCACTGTACTGCTTATGTACTGGTTCCTAGTTTTAGTCAATCTCTATTGATTTTAATGATTATGATAAATGTTTTTCTATTCTTGCTTTTATTGTGTTGCAAGCCTCCCATCACTTCAGTACTGACATGGATGGCACAACATCCAATAGAACTGCACAATTTATTTGTGCAGAGTTATTAATGAAGAATGGGAAATAAATTAAGAATGCCTTTTGTGGAGATGCCATTTATCCCAAAGCAATTGTTATTCATTTAAATACAGAACTGAGTTTAGGTATTAAGAAAGTAATGACACTATAAGTTCTAAAGTGGTGTTGAAAGAAATATCCTTCTGGGTTCATCTTCAATAGATAGACTCAGTCAGAGCTCAACATAGCTGCAGAGTTGCAGAGCTTAATATAGAGCCAGCTAAGCTACTTTCAGTTTCAGTTTCCAGCCTAGGCTAATTCTAGTTTTAGTTTCCAAACTATCCTCATTGGCTGATTTAGTTGCTGTGCCTATTCATTGGCTGACCTTGTTACCAAGCTCTATTCCAGTTCATGAATATACTCTCACACTCCTCCCTAGAATAGACATAAATTCAATTACATTTAATATTCTTCAGATACCTGTATTTGAAGACCCACATTCACAGTTCCCTTCAAATACTTGAGAATTCCTTTTTATACCTATCCAACGCAATTGCATTGATCCCCCACCTTTTAACTTTCCAGTGCAAATGCAACCATCAGCCTTGCGACTCTAGAACCCAAGACCTTTCAATGCCTTATCTAGACATATATTCCAATTCCTGGTTGACTGTTTCAGCCCATAAATGGCCTTGTTCAATTTATATACTGTGTTAGGTTTTTTACTTTCATACCCTGGTGCTTGAACCATGTAAATTTCTTCCTCTAATTCTGCATTGAGAAATGCAGTGGTTGTGTCAAAATGCCAGATTTTATAGCCAGGTGCTGCTGCCAATGCTAATGCCAGCCTGATGCTCTCACTCTTTACAGTTGGCGTGAATACTTCATCATAGTGCACATTTTTCATGTGTGAAAATCCCTGTGCCGCTAACCTTGCTTTATATTGTACTTCATTATTAGGTAATACCTTTTTCTTGTATACCCACTTGCATCCTACAGCTTTGCTAAGTCATAGATATGAACACTTCATGTTATCCCATGGATTTCATTTCCTTGTCCATGGCTTCTTTCCACTTTACTTGTTCAATTTTAGGTAATGCCAATACTTCTTTGTAGTTCCTTGGCTCATACCATACATTATACACTTTAACTTCACTAGCAGAATACCTGTCAGGTGGAATCCCCGTGTTCCATCGCTCTGACCTATGTGGCACTGACTGGTCTTGTGTGTCAACCCTCTCTTGCTTCATATCTTGTTCAGTTTCTCCTCCCTGAACGTTGACACCATCACTAAGTGAGTAACCATCACTAAGTGGATCACTGTCACTAAGTGAATCATTCCAAAAATTTGCATCAATTTCGATCCAATTTTGTTCTGCAAAGCTTGCAGACCTTGAAATTTGCTCCCATTGCTAAAGTGATAACTTTTTAAGCCTGGCTCATAGCCCATAAACCTGAGCTTTCTAGCCTTTGGTTGCCCCTTTCTTCTAATTGCTTTTGGAATATGACCCACGCATTGTTTCCAAACACCCTTAAATGTGCTAGAGATGATTTTCGCCTATATAGCACTGCATATGTAGTATCATTAATAGAGGAACTCCACAACCTATTAATTAAATAGTTAGCAGTCAATATGGCTTCACTGGAATATGACCTGCTTAGACCAGAATCCTCGAGCAGTGAGTCCTTCATGGTTTGCAAGACCCCATTCCATCTCTCAACAACACCATTCTCAGCTGCTGTGTGAGGATTTGTTTGTCTGTGTTTTATTCCTAATTGTGCCAACCACAGTTGAAAACTTGTTGACATGAATTCTGAACCTCTGTCAGTTTGCAGCTGACATATCTGTTGTTTATACCTTCTTTCTACGAAGCTTACCCATTGCTTAAATTTCTGTAGCACCTCTGTTTTACTCTTTAGTAAATAGCAGAACCCAAACCTGCTATAGTCATCTACAATGACCAGCACATACTTAGCTCCTCCCAAACTGGCTTGCATTGAGCCCCCAAATCTGCATATACCAGCTCTAGAGCTCTAGTTGTCTGCCTTGTGCTACTCTTGCTTACTGGGAATGCCTTGGATTTTGATGTTTTGCATACTGCACAATCCAAATATGACTTACATCCCTTAACATACAATCCTTTTGCATAGTGGTTCATCTTTTGAACAACTTTAAAGTTGCCATGATCAAGTGTAAGAAGTTAGCATCCACCCCTCTCCTAGAAAAATTGAAGTAGCCTAGGATATATTAAAAAGGCAGAATATTTCTCCTAAAAAGGATAGTCACTCAAGAAGCAGAAAACTCACCTCAGAAGCAGAATCTCACCCCCACCTTTGTTAATGGGTAGGCCATTAAGGCCTGGATCAGAATACTTTACATAAGAAGAACTCCAGGTAAAAGCTATAGCAATTACCAAAAGCCCTTTTAAGGGCATAATCACCCAGCAAGGCTAGACCAAGTCTGGAACTCAGGACAGCCTACAGAGTTGCCCCTGGAAGTCTGACAACCAATTAGAATACAAGCTCCAATTCAAATCCCAACAGAGGGTATAAAACCCAGGCACTCTCAGCACCTCAAATCCTTTTTCTTCCCTTCTCTTCTCACCTTGAAGCATGTGATCATTCTTCTCTGGACCTCCAGGCCATGTGGCCCTGTAACCATTAAACCTTCCAAGCAGCCTCCATGTTTCCAGTGTCTTTTTCCCCACTTGGAACTGAACCCAGAAGGATATTTCTTTCAACAACCAAGTTTCTATGCAAAAGATGAACACATGAATTATGTTTTGCAACATTGCCAAATGTTTGTGCACATTGAACTTTTTGTCCCTGTCACGTATAAAGGTTATCATGCTTTATGCCTGTTACACACACAATTCCATTTTTCTTTATAAAACATTGCCCATTTACAAATGTGGTCTCAAATCCTTGCTTGTCTAAATTAGAGACACTCAGCAAATTATGTTCCATTTCTGGCACACATAAAGCATTATTAAACCTTGTTTCCAAATATGGAATTTGCACACTGCCTCTTCCAATGACTTTAGCCATCTTGCCATTTGCCAAGGCTACTGTGTCTCCTGCAGCTGCATCTATCCTGTAAAACAATTTAGCATTATTAATAATTGTTTGGCTAGCCCCAGTATCAATAAGCCATTGATCTCTTCCATTACTATTGCAGGCTTTTGCAACAGCAATCTGTCCATCAGCTTCTTTTTCTTGCAGCAAACTTCTTCTGTCTTGCAACAAGCAGTCTGTCTTTAAGTGAGGTCATCTCTGTTGCTGGGTTGTAATCTGATATCCCCTGCTACTCTTCCCTTCTCTGGAGACAGCCAGTCTGTCGAATTTTCCATTCTGCTCCTTGGGTCCCTTCCTCAGGGAATTCTCCTCCTTGAGGCTTTTTCTATAATGGCGTTTCTGCTCTTCTGCTATCAGAGGCTTGCTTTCAAAGCTTCCAGACTCAATTCCTGCTCTGGTTTGCATTCAAGCACTGCAGAAACAATGTCCCACGTTTCATCTAGGCTGTTCAAAATTAAGAGCATTTTCTGAGATTCAGGAATTCTCATCCCATGTTGTCCTAATTCCACAAAGAAAGTTTGCGTATGAACAAAATGCTGTTCCACTGAATCTCCTGGCTGCAAATGACCTCTATATAACTTTCTTGATAATTGTACAATGTTACATGCAGATATACTGACATGAATAGTCCTCAATTTATCCCAGACTTCCTTTGCAGTTTTTAAATCAGCTACATTGATAAACTGATCATCTTCTAAACTTAAGATGATGTAAACAAATGCTCTATCATGCAGCTTCTGATCTGCAGCATTCAATGGTGCCTGGGGTGGATTTTCAACAATATTCCAAAGCTCTTTAGCCTTCAGGAAACATTCCATCTTTGCAGTCCAAATAATATAGTTCTTCTGATCCAAATGGGGTAGAAAGCTGTCTTTAATTTTTTCAGCCATCCTGCAAAACCTCTTGCCTTGTTTCTTACTTTTAAAACAGTCAGTCTCTCAGCTTTAAGTTCAATTCAGTCTTTTATCTGGGCTTCTGGGCCCATAACCTATTGAGAGTTTTGCACCGATAATTCAGCACCAGAAAAATAAACACAGATGACTGATGCTTCATTTAACATCTTTATAAACATTTTACAAACCAGTTGTAGATTTCTCCAACATGGAGCAATGTCAGATCCGTGTATCTGTCATTTCTTCAGAAGAAGAAGAAAAAGGGGGGGGGGGGAACTGATAAAGAAATCCTTTCTTGATGTAACCTGAATATATTTAACCTTATATCGAATTTGCACACCCATACATGATACAATGGGGGGAGAGAAGCCAGATGGCCAGAACCTAACACCTCGGAACGGCACAGCCAGGAGATGAGAGGACCATAAAACTCCACAGTGAAGTGCTCTGGGAAATCTCCAAAAACAGTCCGTTCTAAAAAGGGGGTGGGGGGGAAGTTAGGTATATCTTGGGAAATGTACGTGAGAAAAAACCTTCCTAAAGGGGAAGGATCCCCTCCCAGAGGGGCTGGGAGGGGAATTAACATATTGGCTTTTGTTTCCCTAAATAAACATTGAGATGCGGGGGGGGGATTCTAAACTCCCTTATCTATCACTGTATGCCTGAGGGACCACAGACGCTGCTTTGAATTTCTACCTGAACTGTCTCATCTCAATAAAGGATTCCTTTTGATACGCTTGGTTCTCAGAAGTTCATTCTTATTGTTTGAATGGGAAAAAGTTTCGTAGACTGACAGCAAACTCAAACAGAAACATGTTGCAAGTTCAGAGCAGAGCTCCAGTCTTTAGCAAGCAAGTTAGTTAGTTTCATCTTCAATAGATAGACTCAGAGCTCAACATAGTTGCAGAGTTGCAGAGCTCAACATAGCTGCAGAGTTGCAGAGCTTAATATAGACCCACACCAGAGGTAGTATTCAGCAGGTTCTGACCAGTTCTAGAGAATTGGTAGGGGAAATTTTGAGTAGTTTGAAGAACTGGCAAATACCACCTCTGACTGGAGGTTTTAAAGTATCCTTGCCCTGCCATGCCCACCAAGCCATGCCCACAGAACTGGTAGTAAAAAAAATTGAATCCCACCACTGAGCCACGCCTAAGCTACTTTTAGTTTCGGTTTCCAGCCTAGGCTAATTCTACTTTCAGTTTCCAAATTATCCTCATTGGTTGATTTAGTTGCTATGCCTATTCATTGGCTCACCTTGTTACCAAGCTCTATTCCAGTTCATGAATATACTCTGACAAATACACAATAATATTCTGAGCGATGTTGCTCAATAGATTCTGTATCTGTTACAGATATTGGGAGGAAATGTGGACGCCCACCTCCCATGGAGAATGGAGACACTGTGGACATACCCAAGGCAACCTATTTCCCATCTGAAACTGTAACTTATCAGTGCCAAAATTTCTATACAATGGAAGGTTCTCCAAGAGTGACTTGTCAAAATGGTCGTTGGTCACAAACACCAAGATGTAGAGGTATAAGTATTATCTACAATTCTTTATAGATTTATTATTTATAGAGAAATATTGTACTTTGGGAATGGAATAAATTTCATGACACCAGAGCTGTTATGTCAGTGCCAGAAGATATTTTACTTCCTTATAATTGAATTAGAAGTATGTTGTGGTCTGCCGGCAGCCTGCGGAGACAGCAGCAGAGTCGGACAATGGGGAGCTAGTCCGGGGGTCTAGGGAGAACTCGGACGATGGTCCTGCATCTGATACAGAGATGGGGCCAAGGCAATCTGGGAGTTATGTGCTGACACCAGAGACTCCAGATTCTGACAGCAGTGAGGCAGCGGAACAAGGGGAGCCTGTTCCCAGTGCGCTTATGTGCAGAGCTATCAGAAGGCAAGAACAGTTAAGACAAAAGGGATGACTTGGGAGTAAGGCTTGGAGGTGGTCGCCCCTCCCATAAGATATAAAGAAGGAGCAAAGGGACAGGAACCTCTGCAGGAAGCAACGTTGTTCACTTTGTTCAGATTAAACCTTGAAGCTCTGTGTGGACTTTGTACTTCATTTGGCTTTTTACAGTTAATTTGGCACTTTAGTTGTTGGCAGCAATTCAAGGGAGATAAAGGTGAGTGATTATCTCGAGAGACTGTTTGGGACTCATTACGGGCTGGGAATGAGTATAATTCCCAGTGTTGAAATAAAAAGAGAATTGTTTGGACTAATCATGTGCTTAATTATAGTCTCAGGAAGCCTTGGTCAGAACAAGTGGTAGTATTATGAGCCAAGATAAAGTAACTCTCTCTGGCAGAAATTACTTCATAATGGAGAATTGTACAAGATCTTTTGCCATTTACAAACGTTGTCCTCAATTTTGTTAAACCTCCCTGGTGAAATTCTGCTTTTCCTAAGCCAAAATTCGACTTTTTCTTTTTTTTTAATGATAGTATTAGTTGAATCTCTAGAGAACTAAAATTATTGTTTTTTTTTTTAATAGGCTAAGTATGGAGGAGACTCTGCTGACTTAATCACATTTAGTCCCATTTAATCAAAGTTGAAAAAGAAGATATGAGATTACATTTTAAGAGAAGTTGCCTGAACTTGGTCTTAATTCAGATATTCAGTATGAGGCAATTTGGAAGAAGAGGACTAAAATATTTTTCTTCTTCCTTTTACACATGTAACATTGTCTTGCTTAAAACTAATTATCATGACTGATAATTAGTTCATGAGATAAAAGAAAAAGGGTGGGAAAAAGAAAAATGGTTACATAGATCTTTATCATTTTAACCTATTGCAACATAGAGTTTCCAACCTAAACTTTAATTACTTTATCAAATGAATTCCTCAGACTAAAACTTTCTATATGTCATCTGATCTGTGTCCTTTTGCAGCTGCTTGTACAGCAAGTGAAGAAGATATGAGAGAACACAATATAAGGCTGAAGTGGAGCAACAGGGATAAAATATATTCTGTGGAGGGAAATTCAGTGGAATTTGAATGTTTAAGAGGCTATAAACGACCTCCAAATATCAGAATATTAAGAGCTAATTGTGTGGATGGAAAATTTGACTATCCGGATTGCATTCCTGTATGTATATTTTCAGAAAAATACTTTAATTCACCAATATTAACATTTATTTCCCTTGTCTGTATCTGTATACCTATATATCTATATCTATACATTGAAAAAAAATCACTTGAAATATTTAAAAAACCTAAGTCTGGAAGCTAAATTTATGGATGTAATGGATTCTAAGGTAACTAGGTCTTCTGCAATACTTTTGAATCAGAATACTTCTTAAGATTCCTGTGATCTAAATAAAATTCTTTCCTTTCAGAGCAAGGACGTCAAACTCAATTTCATTGAGGGCCACATCAGGGTTGAGTTTGACCTTGGAGGGCCGGGGTGGTGGCTGGGAGTGTGTGTGTGGTCATGGTGGGCATTGCTAGTATGGGCGTGGTCATGGTGGATGTTTGACACAGGCTCAAGATGCACTTTCCCCCTCTTCTTTCTTTCTTTCTTTCTGCAGTTCTTTACTATATGTTTTTGGCCAGCAGAGGCTGATGGAGGCCAGGAAGGCCAAACACGGGCCATGTGGTGGCCTCATTTTTGGCCTTCTAGGCCACAGCACTCTGCCTGTGAAAAATGGGCAGTGCGAAGCACTCTGCCAGCCAAAAACTGGGCATGCAGAGGCCTCAAGAGGCTCCATGTGGTCCACATTTAACCTGCCTGGCCACCAGCAGCACTCTGTCAGCCAAAAATCTGCTGCTCAGAGGCTCTGTTTTGGCCTCCCCAGTCTCCAGCAGCACTCCTCTGATATTTCTGGGCTGGCCCTGCAGGCCAGATTTAAGCGGCCAATGGGCCAGATTCAGCCCAAAGGCCTTGATTTTGAGGACTGACGCTCAGAATGCTGCATCTGCCAGCATTTCATCTCTTCTGGTCTGTTGATGAATTCTAACAGATCTTCAGAATTGGACATTGCTGGCTGGGCATAGTCATGGTTGATGTTTGACACAGGCTCAAGTTGCACTTTTCTCCTTTTCTTCTTTCTTTCTTCAGTTTTTTACTATACGTTTTTGTCTAGCAGAGTGCTGCTGGAAGCTGCTGGAAGCCAGGGAGCCCAAAACCAGGCCATGTGGGGGCCTCATCGGCTGCTTGGTGGCTCCAGGAGGCCCTGGTGTGGGTTTTGGCCTCCCCAGCCTCCAGCAGCACTCATTTGATATTTCTGGGCTGGCCTTGCAGGCCAGATTTAAGCGGCCCACGGGCCAGATTCAGTCCAAAGGCCTTGAGTTTGATATCTTTGGTTCAGAGCAATGAGAGAGAAGCACTATGGGGACAGAGATAATACTTAAAAATAATGAGGAATGAGGCTCAGAATGCTGCATCTGCCAGCATTTAATCTCTTCTGGTCTGTTGATGAATCCTAACAGATCTTCAGAATCCTGAAGATCAGGATATTTCCCTTTGCTGGAGCTGAAATGAGTAGAAACTCTACTTTAAATCCAGTGGGCCATTTTTACTGATTTCATTGCCTCACTCAAAAATTTAGTTGCCTCAGAACAAATAGGTTCTAAATGAATGCCCATACATTTACAGAGACAGCATATTGCCCCCAACAATCTGGGTCCTCATTTGATCAATCTTGGAAACATGGAAAGCTGAATCAACCTTGAGCCAGTGAAAATCAAACTGTGGAAGTGCTGGCATCCAGTATGTAATAATTCGTTACATGTAAAATAAGACATTCCATGAAATATTTCCAAGCTTAGAATAAATGGAAAAATAGATTGAACAAGAAGACACTGAAATGACCAGGACAAGAAAAGTTATCCATCACTAAATTAAATTCTATTGACTTCAAGGGACAACCAAATCCAATCTAAGAATTACTTGCCTTTTCCTGAAAACTTTAGGGTGCACATTAAATTTATTGCACTGAGAACAATGAAATGAATGAAAATAGCCCACTGAAGTTAATTTAGAATTTTCACTCATTTCAGCCTTGCAACAGAGGGATCTCCTGGTCTTCAGTCTTCAAATCTGCCAGAATTTAGGATTAGACTGTAAGAGATTAAATGATGGGCGATCTTTGTTCCTCTTTGTCCCTTGCCTCATTGTTTTTAAATATTACTCCTATCCCTATAGGACTTTTCTCCCATTGCTCATAAAATGGACAGGATTTCATTTGGATCATAGGAATCTTATTGTATGATGGGGCTTTCATTTGAAACTGCAATTAATGCAAACACTATTAGTAAAATACCAGTTTGTGTTGAGATATACATATAAATATCAAATATTTCTGTAGTGGACATTTTATTGGAATGTTTTCTTTCTTAGTTAATAAGGAAATGGGGGCTTTCTTGGTATTGCTGTGCTACAGTTCCCAATATTCTTCTATTGGCTGTGTTGTCTGAGGATACTGTGAGTTTTTTATTCACTGCATTTGTATCCCATCTTTCCTCAAGTGTATTCCCTGTGAGGATGAATTAAAGTTTGGTAACATTTAATTCCCCACTCTTATTTTTAAAATATTGATGCTTCACGTTCATTCTAAATGACAGAGTTTATATCTCAAAATATTAAGAATGCCTTATAAATTATTAAAATTTATTACATGTTGTTGTGTCAGAAGTTGTCTTTTAAAAAGGAAGAAATTTCTCAGTGATAGAACAGTCAACAGTTTTTGAGTCACTTGAGTAGTTTTAGCTATTTGGCTTTAAAAAAAATGGTGATTTTCACATTTCAGAATCTTCTTGCCTAGGTAGTTTGATATGTTAAAATGATTGCAGGCTGCATTCTGTTGCAGATCAACTGAATCAGTTTAAAAAATAATAACATAAAATGTACAGATGCAAATTCATTTTTTTGCTGTTCACTTTTTATTTTACAGATCTAAGTCAACGAAGAACAGGACATATACAGCCCCTTTGAAGCAAAAAGAAGATGACTGTCTGAAATTATATCATTCTTTTTCGTGTGACTACATGAAGCTGGATGGTATACAATTATAAACAATGGATCCAAACCTAAAAGCCTGTTTCACAAAAGACAAATTTTACCAACTGTAATTACTGGGAAAATGAAAAAAAATAAAAACAAGTTATAGAGCATCTTTAAGGCAGATAAAATATTGGAATGCAACATTATAAATAACGTTTTAAAAATGCACCTGGAGTGGGGAATATTGATTTCCCACCCCCCTTGCATTTTAGTTATAAACATTTGATTATTCTGAATTATCAATCAGCAACCCATCTTAAAGCAATAACAATAGATAATTGTAATTAATATTTTTAATACATGGATATGTTGAATTCTTCAAAAAATAAATCCAAAAACGATTTTTATTGCCAGTTTGTAGTATATTTTGTAAATAAATCGAGTAGTACAGTAAACACTGCAATTCACTATCCAATCAAAGATGCACCAACAGTTGCTTCTGCTGTTGTTGCTCTGGAGTTAGCACTATCCAACTTGAAGTTCATATTCTAAGATGGGAAAATCACAAACAGACAGAAGGTTTTGTTTTCCCTTTCCTTTTGTTTTCCTTTTTATTTCTTTTTGACAGTAAACTACTGTATAAATATGTTTCTCTCTGTCAAGCAGATAATGACTAGGCCTGGGTGACAAAGTAAAAGTTTTGCAGCAGCAACAGAAAACTGAATTTAAATGCAGTATTGTGCGTGGAAGGGAGCAGGCCCTCTCTGCAAATAGTTGAATAGATGTGGGGATGGAATATCAAATCCCAGAAAGGCATCCCAGATGATCTTCAAGCAGCAGAGGTCCCTTCCCACCCAGCCGAAGGGGGGGCAATCCTAAGCAACAGTGATTAGTTGCCAGATTTTTATGACAGCGACGACGAAAGGGAAAATGACCCAATGGTGAGTGGACCGTTCCCCTTTCATCTTCCCAATACAGCTCATGGCCCCCAAAAACAAGAATTCAGGGGGCTTTCCAAGCCCTAATAGATTCAGGCTGCACTAGGTGCCTCATCAACCTAACCACGGTCCTGAAACTGGGGATCAAAGTGGAAAAGCTGACCCACTCGATCCAGTTCGAACAAGTAGATGGCTCCCTGTTGGGAGGAACCTATGCCACTCACTTAACCAAACCAATGAGACTAGAGCTAGTGGATCACTAGGAAACCATTCAATTTGTAGTGGCTCCCAAAATGACAGATGCAGTCATACTGGGGTTTTCCTAGCTAGACAAGTGTGGCCTGATCATCTGGTAGCAAGGGGGTAGCCGCAGGCTGAGGGTAGTGAAAGGACCCCAACCCCTTCCTCATCATCAAATAGAAGCACCACCCAACACAGAGAACCCTTCCAGAGGGTTCACCAGAACAACTGGCAGCCACCAGTTGTTCTGGTGACAAAACCCCAGAGGTCGGACAGATCTCATGAGAATATCAAGACCTGGCTGAAGTATTGAGTGAGACTGAGTGTGACATCCTACCTCCCACCATGAGACAGACTGTGCCATAGAAATCATTCCTGGGCAAAACTACCAAAACCCAAAATGTGCGCCATGACACCCCAGGAAATGTAAGAAATATGCAAATATATAGACAAAAACTAAGCAAAAGGGTTCATCGAGCCAGCCAAACCACGGGTTGCAGCCCCAGTCCTGTTCAAAGAAAAAAAAGATGGAACTATGAGATCATGCATGGACTTTAGAGTGATCAATGGACTGTGTGTATACAATCTATATCCCCTCCTGCTCATGAAGGACATGCTATCCCACCTGGCCAAAGGGAAGGTCTTTACGAAATTAGATCTCAGAGAAGCATACTATCGAGTCAGCATCAGGAAGGGAGATGAATGGAAAACAGCATTCAACTGCCCCCTAGGGAGCTTCCAATTCAAGGTCATGCCTTTCAGATTACAGGGCCCCCCGGCAGTGTTCATGCAGTTAATAAATGAGGTGCTACATGAACATCTTTATAAGGGGGTTCTTGTCTACTTGAACAACATTCTCATCAATACTGAGATGACGGACGACCACATACCACTAATCTGCCAGGTACTAGAAAAACTTCTAGCAGCAAACCTGTATGTCAAGCTGTCAAAATGCAAATTTCACCACACACAGTTGGACTTCCTGGGCTATCAAGTCTCCAATGAGGGCATAGAGATGGATCCAGCCAAAGCACAAGCCGTTCTGGGCTGGCAGCCTCCTCGTACCTGCAGACAACTTCAAAGCTTCTTGGGGTTCGCAAACTTCTACCGACAATTCATCCCCTCCTTCGCAAGAATTGCCAAACCCATGATGGACCTCCTAAAGACAGGGAGTCTAGGAACGAAACCCTACCTGAGACAACCCCTACAGTGGGATTTAACCTGCCAAAAAGCATTTGAAACACTGAAAGAACTGTTTGTAAAAGAACCAGCACTGAAGCATCCTGACCCCGAACAACCCTTCATCATTCAAGCAGACACTAGTGACGTGGCAGTGAGAGCAGTGGTACTCCAAAGAAACAACCATGGAAGCCTATAGCCCTGTGCCTACACATCCCACAAGCTCAAGGACACAGAGAGACAATGGGCTGTATGGGAAAAAGAGGCTTTCACAGTGAGATGGGTACTACAAATCTGGCGCCACCTGCTGGAAGGGGGGCAGAGACCATTCGATGTCTGGACCAACCATAAAATACTGGAAGCCCCACAAAAACTATCACCCAAACAAGTCTGATGGGTTCAATACTTCAACCGATTTGACTTCATGCTAAAACACATCTGGGGTGGGGGGGGGAGAAACTTTCTAAAATTGTGCTTATACATGACGCAGTTCTCCATTTATGGTTGGATTGAAATGTCACTAGATTATCTTCAAAAGAATTTTACTCATGTGTGGTATCAAGGCTATAGTTCAGTGGATGGAACAGTCTTTTGTATCATTTTTCTTTGGTATTGAGATAAATATTAATCTTTTTCATTCTTTTAGCTACTGACCAGACTCTTATATACTTTGGCAAAGGGCTGTCATAGTTCAGAGCAATGGCAGGGAAATACTATACAGCTGGGTTGATATTTAAAAACAAAGAAAAATGAGGCAGGAATGGAAAAAAATCTTTTAGCATTTCACCTCTTCCGGTCTGTTGCTGAATCTTGACAGATTCCAAGATGAAGACCAGGAGATTTCTCTGCACTGGGGATGAAATGAGTGGAAACTCTACTTTAACCCAGAGGGTTATTTTTACTGATTTCATTGGCCTCAGCCAACAAATGTAGTTGCCTCAAAATGAATGATTTCAAATAAACACACATACATTTTACTTTATTTATTTCATTTGCATTGATATTGAAATATTCTTCTGGACTTTGAACTTGTATATTCTTACTCACTTACTCATATTTCTACATGCATATTTATGTCAAGAGTCACAGGATCAGAACAAAAAATAAATTTAACTGAATTAGTAACCACTAATAATAGCAATAGCACTTAGATTTATGAACCACTTAATAGTGTTTTACAGCCTTCTCCAAGTGGCCTATAGAATCAGCATATTGCCCCAACAATCCTACTCTTCATTTTATCAACCTTGGAAGGATGGAAAGCTAAGTCAACCTTGAGCCAGTCTGGATCAGACTCCTGGCAGTGGGAATACAGAATTAGCCTGCAATACTGCATTCTAACCACTATGCCACACAGCTATATAATCATAAATTATACATTACATATATAACAAGCATCCCATGAAATATTTCTAAGCTTAGAATAAATGGGAAAATAGATTGAACAAGAAGACCCTCTGAAATGAATTGGATGAGATTGATTGATGATACACCACTAAATGAAATTCTATTTACTTCAAGAGACTAGTAGATCCAACCTAAGAATTACTTGCTTTCTATTGAAAATTTTAGGTTACACACTGATGGAATTTGTTGCACTGAGCACAATGAAACCAATGAAAATAACTCATTGAAGTTAAACTAGACCGTCTATTTATTTTAGTCTCCTGGTCTTCAGTTTTGGAATCTGCCAGCATTGAGCATCAGATTAGAAGAGATGAAATGACGGGTGATGTTTGTGACTCCCTGTCCCATGCCTGATTGTTTTTAAGTATTACTATCATCCCCATAGAACTTCTTTTTCATTGCTCTGAATGGAAGGAATTCCATTTGGGTTGCAGAAATCATATTCTATGATGGAGTTTGCATTTGAAATTGCAATTAATACAAATGGTATTAGTTAAATACATATTTGTATTGATATTTACATGTAAATATCAAATATTTCTACAGTGGACATTTTATTGGAATATCTTTGGTAGGGGCTTCCTTGGCATTGCTGCACTCCAGTTCCCAATATCCATCTATTGGCTGTGCTGTCTAAGGATAAGCTTGTTTAGTCACTGCAATTTGTATTCCAACTTTCCCCAATGAAGATGAAAAGTTTGGTAACATCTAATTCATCACTTCTATTTTTAAATTTTTAGTGCTTCGGATTCATTCTGACTGCCAGAGTTTATATCCAAAAATATCAAGAATGCCTTATAAATTATTAAATTTTATTACATGTCATTGGGTCAAAAGTCATCTTTTTTTTAAAAAAAAAAGAAAAATTGCTCAGTAATAAATTCTTTACAGTCACTTTTTTGAGTCACTTGAGAAGTTTAGTGATTTTGCTTGAAAAATGGTGATATTGACATTTCAGAATCTTCTTGCCCATGTAGTTTGATATATTAAAAATTATTGCAGGCTGCATTAAGCTGCAGATCAGATGAATCAGTTTAAAAAAGAATAACATAAAATGTACAGATATAAATTTATTTCTTTATTGTTCATATTTTATTTTACAGATCTAAGTAAATGAACAATATAACATATGCATCACCCTTTAAACCAGAAAATGAATGTCTGAAATCATATATTAGTCTCTTTAATATGACCACATGAAGCTGGATTATATACAGTTATAAACAGTGGATCCAAACCTAAAAGCCTACTCTGTAAAAGTATTACTGGGAAATTACTGGGAAAATGATAACATTTAAAAACAAGTTTATAGAACATCTTTAAGGCAGATAAAATATTGTAATGTAACATTTGATTAATCTGAACAATCAATCATCATCCCATTTTAAAGCAATGACAATAGATAATTGTAATTGATATTTTTTTAGTTTATAGATTCTTGAATTCTTCAAGAAATAAAAGAAATTCAAAAATGATTTTTATTGATAAACTATTTATAATATATTTTGTAAAGAAACAAAGGTACACAGTAAACTTTCCAATTCACAATCCAATCAAAGATGCACAAACAGTTGCATCTGCTGTTGTTGCTCTGGAGTTAATCGAACCTTGTGTTTATATTCAGAGGGAGGTTCAGCCAAATGGGTTTTTGCCAGTTCTAACAACTAATATGAGAAAATCACAAACAGACACAAGATTTTGTTTTTTGTTTTGCTTTTTTGCTTTTTAACAGTAAGATATTGTATAAAAATGTATTTATTTATTAAATTTATATGCTGCCCATATAAGTGACTTCAGCAAGTGACTCCAGGCAATTTACAATAAGATGAAAATGACAATACAAAAGATGAACACAATAAAATGATAAATGTTAACAAATTAGCAAAGATAGCCAAGGAACGGACCAATAGACAATGGGGTGAAAGTAGAATCTTTCCTTAATCAACTAACAACCCCCAGTATAAACCACCCCAATGCAATGCCCCTAGGCCAATCAGCAGAACCACGTTTTAATTATAATAAGTAAAACAAGATTAAGTTACATCTGAGAAGTTGCTGCAGGGTTTCCAACTTCAAAATTTTCACATCTTCAAAAATTTTTAGTTGACACAAAATGTGCTAAAATTTGCCATGATATAAATTCAGACTGATCCATTGAAGATATTCTGCACAAAGTGAATGCAGGCACAGGGCTATAGAGTGGGTGTCCCTGTTTTTTCAAGCATGGTCAGAAGGCAGCTTTAAACTTGGTAGATCTCTTGTTCTGCACAAGCATTATTAACTATGTCTTAGCTACAGGCTGTGGTCCTGCACAAGCACTATTAGTGGTGCCTCAGATATTGGTGGCTTTGGAATTTTACAGTTTAAAAATTCCAGCCTGCTTCTGAGAAATAATATGGCAGCCTCAGATTCCAAAGAAGAGTTTAATAGTTATGCAAGCCTTTCTGCACCATTGGATATCACTAACATCTGGCAACTCAAGACATATTTTCATGGAATGTAAGAAAACCTGTTGTCTAAGCTTAAATAAAGAAAATGTTTTGTTTTGGCCTGTCTTGCATGGATGCTGCAAGCTGTGTTGGAATGGTGGAAAACAGAAGTCATATCTTTGATGCTTACCAAGCCTATGAAATGGAGACTAGATCAGATTTATCTTTCAGCAAAGGACACACAGTAGGTAAGAAACTGTCTTTTATTTGCTGTTCAGTAATGTATGGTAGTAGAGATAACACAATAATAGTTTTATTTTGTAGTCTCAGAATTAATAACACATACAAAGCTACAGCCTTTCAAACTCCAACAGGAGAGGAATGTGAGGCTAGCAAAGTTCCGTCTTCAATTCGAAGCCTTTATTGCTCAATGAAAAGCAGGAAAAGCAGGGAGAAATTTGCTAAATGTATAGATATATTGCATGAGGAGCCACCTGGCATGAAGGATTCAGCAGACAAGGGGAATCTGAGGCATCATCACTACCCTAACTAACCAATTCCCATGAGGAACATCAAGAAAAAAGAGAAGATGGAGGAAGGGAGAGGGAGGTGATTTGATGGAATGTAATCCAGAGTTGCAGGCCAGGGGTGGGATGCTACCAGTTCTGCCCGTTCTATGGAACTGGTAGCTCTGAAGAGCAGTAGACACCAAACCGGTTCTGTGTCTGCTGCTGATTGGCCCACCAGCCCGCCCGGACTCTTAGCTGTCCTTTATTTCCTGCTTTTTCAACCTCAGCTGCATTGCGTGGCACAGCTAGGTTGAAAAAGCAGTAAAGTGCCTTTTCAAATGCTGTGCACCCATGCATAGTGCTTATCAGCTTTCCGGGCAGCACAGCTTAAGGTTTATTACACAAGCGCGAAGTACGCATGCGCACTCAAAACATAATCACTGAACCGGTAGTAACACCGGTTGAATCCCAGCCCTGGTTGCAGGAGGGAAGAGATCTTTCCCAAAGAGGGAAGAGACAAAGCTTAGAATCTTTGATATTCAGGAAGACAGTGAAAAAGGACCCTATCTAGCCTTTCATAGGAGATACATATAGAGATACATATAGAGATACATATAGAGATTAGTGCTTTAGCCTGATGAGATTCCAGTCTATAAGTGAGCAAAAATAAAAAAATATTCCAAAGTAATTTCTCCTGCCTTTGCTGGAGGAATGGGATAATTTAATAAAGGGCATGATTACATGTCTTTGTAAAATAGGGTTTTCTTCAGTTTTATAAATGCAAAATATTGTTCAAGAAGTACTGTATAAACCATCTAGAAAAGATGATGTCAAATGATTATTTTCTAGCATTTAAAAAGTGTGTACAGCTACAGCTGTGTGTGTGTGTGTGTTCGGGCATGTGCATGCTATGCCCTTGTTTTTATGTACAAAATAAATTATTATTATTCAGAATTTATCAATGTTGTAATGCAAGTGGTGTTCTTTTTCTTTCTGAAGAATTGGAAGCATTGCCTGAAAAGCTGAACTGTTGTTTGATTTGCTTGTTATTACCATTGCAACACAAAATTCACAAAATTCTTAGGAAGCCCTTTTTTTAGCTATCAAAGTCAAATTCTTGTTTCCGTAATATTTCCTCCTCACTAGTTCCCTAACAAAAAGCAAAGTAACCAAGAAAAAGGAAGAAGTGGGATGGTGGTTGCTTGGACAAATCAGCTGAAATAGCCAAACTGCTGTACTGAATTTTTGTGGTTGGGATTTGGGAGGTTATCTGAAGAGCTATGAAGGGCGGGCTCTTCCTGGTAGTTGCTTTTCTTCTCTGGCCAGGTTTCTCTTCTCCAAATAGTAAGTTAAGACAAAGATAAATCAAGGGCTTACTAAGAAAAACAGTTTCTGCTGCATTCAGTAAAGGCCCAGTTATTTTTAGCAAAAGCAAAGAGTTTAATTTTTTATTTGTGGCTTTCTGGTAATTTGTAATGCCAGATTCTTTAAGAATATCATACATTTATAATTCCAATCCCTTTTTCAAATACAACATTTTTTAGCAATTGATTTGTAAATAGCAAAATACTTTGTATCATTATTATAAATTCAGTCCCATCTTGAGGAACTTTTTTCAATTAATAAAGAACTTGATACGATAATAACCAAGTGATTATCATGTCTAAGATGAGGCTTCCTACATCAGAGTGATTGAAATTATAGAGATGCATTTCAGGATAAATACAAAGAAATTGGTGGATGTCTACATTCATAGTGATTATATCTTTCGCAAAAAGACAAGGAGGGTAATATTCACTTCACAAGACACTGAAGCCAAGAGTATATTTGCAGATATTCATACTAACCAAACTTTTGAGTCAATCATATGTTTATCAATGCTTGCAAAAACCATTCATGAAGGAAAAGGAAGAAAACTGGCCTCAATCAACACAGAGCATAGAAGGTATTCCTTTCCCAATAATTATAAAATTAACTGATAATTGGTACAATTAATTGATAATTGGTACAATTGGTACGTTTCAGGCTCTTACTTTCAAATTTGATAGCTGAAGAGTTAGAGATAGTTATTTATTCTACAATTATTTTCTTCTCCTGTTTCTTCCCAGTATGGCTGATTTGAAATTTATACTGTATTTGGTTAATATAGTTGTGGAGGTTTTGTGTGTATTATCCCACTATTGTATTCTCTTAGAACCCTACTAATATCTGTAAAAAAGAAAGAAAAGAAAGAAGAACAAGGAACTAATAAGATGAGAGATTTAAAAATGACAGAATAAATTCTCAGCTAGTAACATTTAGAGCTGATAAAAAGATAATATGTATTGAGAAATTAGTATCAAGGCTAATTCTAGTTAGTAATGATATAATATCTCTGAGAAAGGAACTATTGCCAGCATTGAAATTTTTTTGTCAGATATTGCTGATGAAGTATACAGGGAAAGAGGGCAGGGTGATTAAAATTGAGAAAGGTAAAATCACATTTTCCCTATAAAAGGAAGTTTTCCTGGTTAGTAAGAGGAGAACGGTAGATCTTGTATCCCTCTGATAAGGAGTCAATGTCTTATTTTCTTGTTCTTCTGGTTTCCAACGGTTCATACTATTTTGACTTTCTGAAGTGCAACCCAATCCTAGCTCTGCAGTATCTGAGGAAAAAACAGATACTAAAGAGTACAGTCTCCCTGATATGATTGGCTAATATGTAACCGCATTTAGCTGAAGATTGTTAATAATTAAAGGAAGGTATTGGATATCTGAAACTTGTGGTTTCTATAAATATTGACATAATAAATGCAAAATAGATAAGTCAGATATCAAATGTAATTTATTTATTAATCGAATTTCTACATTGCCCATTTCATCTGAGTCACTCTAAGTGATTTACAATAAAAATACAGTATTAAGACCTGGAAGAATGAGAACATGGTTTGTATTGAAAATAATTTTTCATAAATCTCATTTATAATAATGTTGATATTAGCTGCTGCTGCTGCTACTGAAGACATTTAGAAGGACCAGAATTTAGCTATTGACCAGAAGAGATTAAAAGCTGGCAGATTCAGCATTCCAGGCCCCATTCCTCATTATTTTTAAGTATTACCTTCATCCCCATAGTGCTTCTCTCCCATTGCTCCAAATGGAAGGATTTTTTATCATATCACAGAAATCTTAACAAAATAACAGAGTTATTTTGGACCTTGGAGGTCTTCTAGTTCAATCCCTTGTTCAGGTAGGAAACCTTATACCATTTCAGGAAAAGGAAGCTTTTTTTGTTATTTTAACCCTAAACGTCTTCTCTACCTATTGGGAGACAAAGTTGTCTGCTAGATTTGTCAGGAATCTGTTTGATTTTCCACTAGGTTTATCTCCCAGTTGATGTCAGAGTAATTAAAGTCCCCATTACTATTGTGGTGTGCTTCCTACATACCTTAGTTAACTGATTAGCAAAAAGCTCATTTATTTCTTCTGTTTGGTTAGGTGGCCTGTAGTATACACCTATGGTAATGTCATTATTTTTTCCTTTTATATTGATCCAAATGCATTCAAAATGTTTTTAAGCATTATTCTGTTGTATTTTTGTTGAGCTATAGCTGTTTCTTATATATAACACAACTCCACCTCCTTTTATTAGGTCTGTTTCTTTTAAATAATTTAAATCCCTCTAGTTGTATATTCCATTCATGGGTTTCATTCCACCAAAATAGATAGCAAATTTAATTTATTTAGCTATCAAATTTCTACACTGTCCTTTTCACCTGAGTCATTCTGGGTGATTTACAATAAAAATACAATGTTAAAACATGGAAGAATGAGAAAATGTTTTCCATAGCCAATAATTTTTTATAAAAGTCATATTTGATGAATTTATCATTAGCTGTTGCTGCTGAAGACTCTGGGAAGATTCAGAATTTATCAACACAGGAATATAAGTGGTGTTCTTTTTCTTTCTGAAGAATTGGAAGCATTGCCTTGAAAAGCTGAACTATTGTTTGATTTGTTTGTTATTACCATTGCAACACAAAGTTCACAAAGCTCTCATAAAGTTCTCAGGAAGCCCTGTTTTTAGCTATCAAGATCAAATTCTTGTTTGAGTAATATTTCCTTCTCACTAGTTCCCTAACAAAAAGCAAAGTAAAAAGAGAAAGAGATAGTAATAGCTCAGAGAAATCAGCTGAAATAGCTAAACTGCTGAACTGAATTTTTGTGGTTGGGACATTGCCTGAAAAGCTATGAAAGGCTGGCTGCTTCTGGTTGTTGCTTTTCTTCTTTGGCCAGGCTGCTCTTCTCAAAATGGTAAGTTAAAAAAAGAAATCAAGGGGTTACTAAGGAAACAGTTTCTGCTGCATTTATTAAAGGCCCAGTTACTTTTAGCAAAGAGTTCAATTTTTCATTTGTGGCTTTCTGGACATTTGTAATACCAGACTCTTTAAGAATATTGTGGATTTATAATCCCAATCCCCTTTTCAAATGCAAGATTTTTCAGCACTTGATTTGTGGATAGCAAAATACTTTGCATAGAGTATTATAAATTCATATCCATTTTGAGGGTCTTTGTTTCAGTTAATAAAGAATTTGATATGATAATAACCAAGTTATTTCCATGTGTAAGATGAGGCTTCATAAGTCAGAGTGATTGAAAGTATAGAGATGTAATTCAGTTGGGTTTATATAAGGATATTTAGAAAGAAACTAGTGGATGTCTAAATTCACAATGATTATTTCCTTCACGAGAAGGCAAGGAAGATAATGTTGATTTCACAAGATATTGAAGCTAAAACTATATTTGCTGATATTCATATTAATAGCCATACTTTTGAGCCAATCTTATATTTATCATTGTTTTTGATGATTGCAACAGTCATTCATGAAGGAAAAGAAAGAGGAGAACTGGCCTCAATCAACAGAGAGCATAGAAAGTATTCCTTTCCCAATAATTGTAAAATTAATTAGTAACTCATTGGCATAAGAAGCTGTGAATGTTACCCAATTCCAGATTCTTTCAAATTCACTAGCTGACGGGTTAGAGGCAATTATTCTATAATTACTATCTTCCCGATTCTGCCCAGCAAGGCTGATTTGAAATGTATATTTGCTTTCTTTATAAATATTAGTGTGTCTGTGTGTGTATACTCTCCCACTATTGTATTCTCTTTGAGCCGTACTAAGTTCCACATCTCTAAAAAAGAAAAGAAAAAGAAACAAACCAAGGGAAGAACAAGATGAGAGAGTTTAAAAATACAGAATAAATTCTCAGCTGACAGCATTTAGACCTGATAAAAACAAAAAACTACAGATAATGTGTACTGAGAAATTAATATCAAGGCCTATGCTAGTAAACATGGTTTATTTTCCTAGGAAAGGAACTGTTGGCAGCATTAAAAATTTTGTTCAGATATTGCTGATGAAAGAGGACAGGGTGATTACAATTGAGAAAGGTTTAACCATGGAAATCCAATACATAAAACTGTCAGAAAGATTTAATAGCCCTTCAACCTTTCTACCTTCCTATCCCCAGATTTGTTTAGGTTAAGCAAGGGAAGCTTGCTTATTGTAGGTAGTCCTTGAGTAAAAACCCATTTGGAGCCAAATCATCATGATCCTAACTTGTTATGATCTTAAAGTGACTAACCCAATTTTATGACCTTTTTTGTACTGGCCATTAAGCAAATTACTATTGTTGTTAAGCAAATCCATAGCTGTTAAGAGAAACAATGATTCGCTATGGGCAGGGAATGAAAGTTGCCCAATATCCAAATTGTGCTCATGTCACCATTGGGGTGGGCAACTGTCGGAACTTCAAATCCAAGTTGTAAATATCCCCTTTGGAACTGTGAATGTCACTAAGCAAGTCATTAGTCAAGTACTACCTATAGCATGAATTAAGTATGTAGCAGGTATTGGTTTACTAGTTTAGACAAAAGTGGGAACTAATTATCTAGGAGGGAAATGTGTTATCTCACACCTAATAAGAGTAGATAGGAAGAGCAAGCTTGTCGAAGCAGGTGAGATAATTTAATATAAATATAATTTCAGAATGTGAAGAACCAAATGAGATTGACTTTGGGGAAATTGTGAGCACTGAGAAAGCCAAGTACCTGGAAAATGACCGAGTACAATATAAGTGCAACCCTTCTTATGTCTTGGAAGGAACTGAATGGATTCAGTGCAAGGGACAAGAATGGACACCTCATCCACCAAAATGCTTGGGTAAGCCATCATGCTTTCTTTGACTAGTGTAGACCTGGGAGAAAATGCAAAATTTGTTTGAATTCGCAAGCAAATAAGTTGATATAATGATGGTTTGAGCTTTAACTTTGCTATTGTTTAACCTATTAACAGTTCTTATTTCATTTATGTAATGCATGAGAGATCAATTGGATTGCAAATAGATATACAAGCTTATAAATTCTGGATCTGCTTTGTAAGGGTGGAATTATTATTGTTGCAATAGATTTGTCAGTGTTCAATTAGGGAGGGATAGAATGTGTTTTCGAGCTTTTTTGATTCACATTTTAAATGTTTTTTCTCTAGTTTAGTTTTGTCTCTGTTTATTTTTTTCTTTTGAATTTTATATTTTAGCCTTTTGAATAAAATAAAATTGTAAAAAAAGTGAAATCAAGGGAAGCAATCTTCATCATATTTCAATAGACTATGGAATACTCTAGCTGTCTGAAATTTTGTTCCATTATAACTCAGTCAACTCAAAATGTCTTTGCAAAAGATTCTGAGTTGGGCTGTTTGTTCTTAGCTTGAAATAAACAAGACCATCTGTTTGTACATGCTCCTTCAAGCCAGTCTTCTGTGATACGTCTAAAATCTATTGCTGAATCATAACTTGTTCATCAGTAGTACTATGCTCTAACTTGGTTTATTTGATTTTAGGATAGAACTGTGAGTTTTGATTTGCAAACCAGGCTGATTTTCTTGGTAGTAGAGCTGAGGGAAACCAATCGACAAATTACTTCCCCTGAGAAGATCTACCTTCTTTTCTCTTTTTTAGCACCCTGCAGTATCACAAGACAACAGTTAGCAGCAAAAAACTTGTTTGTGTTTGGGAATCGAAGAAAAGCTCGGCTTATTCAAAGTAATCAGAGCCTACAATTTCAGTGTAATGAAGGATATGTCCTTGTGGTTCCATCAGTCAGAAAGTGTGTTGACGGTTACATGGATTTCCCATTATGTATCTCTGGTAAGCTTGCTGTCAATATGATGGATTCCTCTGGGATCATAACTAATTAAAACAATTACGATAACATAATGAATATGAACATTTGCTTCTAAAGTCCCATTCTTTTAAAAATGATTTAATCTTCCCTGAAATAATTCACATCGTGTCTTGGAATTTTAGTAGTTGTAATCTAAAACAAAAAAACTGAAGCATATTTTTCCAAACATCTGAATTGTTTCTAAGGTTTAGTCCAAAATATTGAACTTTAGCTAAGAACTATGATTCCATAGTGGTTGAAAATATGCATAAAATTGGTAGGCAAAGAATATGTTTCAAAAATTGCAAAGGTTGTATAAAATATGTTGATGTCATATCATTAAAGGAGTCCCATATTTTTCTTGATAAAAAATCTCTTTTGTTTGAAATTGCTTGGATGAATTCATCGTATGGTTAATGTTAATACTGAACTGATTATGATTTTATTTAATAATTCCATAGGTTCCAGAATATTTAGGTGATGAAGGATATTTTATTATTCTTTGTTTGCTGACATTTAATTTTCAGATTGTTATGATATTTTTTATAGCTCTTCAAAAAATTAGTTCAGAAGATATTTTTTAACATTGTCCCTTCATCATTTATATGTAGGAGGAAGCCTAAATCTTGTGCATTTTCAACTTGATATAAATATTTCTCCTGAGAAAGATATTTATAAAATAATCAGAAACTATGTAAATTTTATATGCAGATAAATTGTTAGCATATTGTTTAAAACAAGTGAAACAACAAAATATAAAGTTTGAAATATCTACACATGAGGGTCTGAGCATTACAGATCCTGAGTGTATTAATTTACTTTTTTCCAATGGAATGAGCAATCATACTGATGTTACTATGCAATTATTTTATCATCTCTATTTATGTCTAATTATTAATTTAACTGAATATTATCCTTTTTGGTCTTTAATACCAAAATACCATGTGTTGGTATTACAAGGTAGACCAGACAGGATGTGTGGATAGAATAGCTAATTCTAATTTTCTATAGAGTTAATTAATAGACTTCTTCAATCCTAAAATAGATTCCTTCCCCCTGTGCCTTTGAATCTGTGAGGGTCTTTTCTGAATTGCTTTCCCTGTCTATTCCTGAAGTGGGCTAAGTTACCTTTTATCTGATAGTTCCCTTGGCTGCATTTCTTTTTCTTTCTCCCAATGTCATTTCTACATACAATTACATCATATATTACTGTCAAGATCTGGGTCAACTTAGAGCAAAAAGAATATGAATGAAGAGTGGGAGGGAGGGAGAAATAGAGAGAAATAGAGAAAAGTAGATTGAGAACAGTTGGGTACATTGTCCCAAAGGAGCTTTTTCAAAAGACTATTGGACTTTCTTTGCTTTTCCTTGAAGACATTTCATATCCTATCCAAGAAGCTTCTTCAGTTCAGACAGTGGGTGCATTGTAGCTCTGTTGAGATGTAGCTTGTGTTCTGATGCTGAAGTTTCACAAATACTTAACTTGCTTATGAAATAATTCCACTTTAAAAATAGCTAGTACCTGATTTTATTAGAAAAAATGAGCAGAATCTGTAATAATTTTAAGCCAATTTCTTTGTAATTATTATTTTAAGGAATGTCATCCACTTTAGCTAGTATTTCCTATTGGTTTTTTGTTCTCTGTTTAATAGAAAGAGGACAAAGCTGCGGGGATCCACCCAGGATTGAGAATGGAGACATTATTCCTTTATCTGAGCAGCAGTACAGATCTGGCTCTTCAGTAGAATTCAGATGCCAAAAGTATTATTCCATGGAAGGTCAGAACAGATCTTTTTGTGACAATGGGGCCTGGACAAAACTGCCTGTTTGCCTCGGTAAGCAAAAATGAAAAAGAGAGTCATGCAACAAAAGACATACCGTTTGGCCATTTCATGGCTCAATTAGTGCAAAAACTGCACACTGCACCCTTGATAATTTTCCCCAAAATGCTGCTTTTTCATTAATGTAGGGTAATATATCCATAGAGCAGGGGTGGGATTCAAATTTTTTAACAATCGATTCTATGGGCGTGGCTTAGGTGGTGGGCATTGCTTGGTGGTCATGTGACTGGGTGGACATGGCTTGGTGGTCATGTTGTTGGCTGGATGTGGGCAACTCAGTATCACTCACATCGAGGCATGCATCTCCTCGCCTGGCCTCTCATGACTCTGGGAATGTTGCAACAGTCGTAATTGTGAAAAACGATCATAAGTCACTTTTTTCAATGGTCACTCCACACAAGCAAAGTACCAGCAAAGGAGGGGAAGCAAACTCCAGAGAGGTTCCTGAGACAGGAAATCTAGTCCTGCCAAGAATGTAATAAGGGTTAACGGAGAGGCAGTTTCTGTAAGCAACACCAGAACGTTTCCTCCCTTCAATCCTTACAGGATTAGACCAGTAATTTCTTCTAACAACCGGTTCTCTGAACTGCTTAGAATGTTAACAACCGGTTCTAGCGAATAAGTGCGAACTGGTAGAATCCAACCCCTGCCATAGAGTAATATTTTTATATCAGTAAATGGTACAGTAATTGCTTTTGCCGACAGCATACTACATGGTTGACCTACTGCATGTTTCTATTTTTAAAGAATTTATAAACTGTTGCCATACCAAAATCTAAATATCAATACTAATAGAAATTCCTACTCAGTTTCTAACAATACTATAGGAACTTCTTTTGCTACTGGTAAAGAATAATGCTGTGCTTCTAATCTTATGATTAGAAGCAGTTTGGTGTATGTCTAGGGAGGGACATATTACAATTCTAGCAGTTCAACTTTTTCCCAGAACCAGCAGTTCCACTATAGTCAACAAAACAATTCTATGGAAATGTTTGTTTTTTATGAATACCAGCCATGTCTTTACCATGTTGATCTTTGTGAATTCTAGACAGTTTAAATATTAAATTAGCAATAAAATAATCAAAAATTAAAATTCAATAATATGATTAAGAATAAATCATAAGAAAAATTCACACAAATATACGCAAATATCTGTGCTGTTACATTAACTACTAGCTTCAAGAAAGCCAGAAGTGTCAAGTGCAAGAAATCAAGAGTCCAGGCAGTATAAATAAATATAGATTGGTTGCATGCTAAAGATTCTCTACAAGAATATGAATTACTAACAGTCAAAGCAAACTGGCAGTAGATAAGAGTCACGGAATTCAAGGTGGGCTGGGTTTAAATCTCTTATAGTGTGAAGGGACTCAACACTGGTGGTGCATTTGATCCCACCTTTGGACTCAGCCTGGGCATCTCCTATAGGAGAGTGGTTGTGATCCTCAACTTAGGGCAGCTATTCTCAAGGAGAATATTCTCAAGCTGCAAGAAAAAGACCAGATATCACTCCTTGATCATCCTGAAATCTGGAGACTTTCTGTAAATGTTGTCGTGCCATCTTGATTAGAAAAACTGTGATTATTTAGAAGATTCGATGTCATAGATGCCCCATACTTTGAGCTATAATCAACTTGTCATGAAAAAATCCAATGAAAGAAACAAAATACAGCAACACAAGACAACAATTCTTACTTTAAATGCAGAGATTTATTTTAGAAGTAATTTGGAACATAAACAACATCATTCATAACACAACTTACATCAATATCCCATTGCAATGAGGTCCAATGACACAGCTGGTCCAGAAAGGATAACTATAGGTCAGTGCCCTGAGCTGATCTCAAGCTTGACTTTTATACCTTTCTTCTAATGAACACACATAGATGGTCACTTTCCTGTCATATTTCACAACTTACTTCCTTGTTCTTTCATGCTGACCACCAGTTTCTACATACACCTGTGTACATCTGAAACCTTCATCCATCTGTTACTTTCACTTCCTTATTTCTCACAGTTTCCTCCTTCTAGCTCCAAATATACTTATCTACTTTGAAAAATCATATTACATAAATTGTAACAGCTTAGCAAATTACAAATAGTTCTTTCATATTATGAAATCCTAGCTGGAGACTTTGGTTCATGTTTTAATCCAGGGGTCTGCTATCAGCCATATAGGTCTTATTGATTCTAATAGATCAATAGGCTATATCAGTGGTGGTTAATATTTTTCAGCTCCCATGTCAAAAATTGCATGCATGCTCATGTACTCACGCTCACACCAGCACCCAGAAGGCAATGCACGCTGCCCCCCCCATGCCCCTTGTGCATGCATATGTGCTCCCAGCACACAGCATGCGTCTCTGCACATGTGTGTGTGATCCCTACTCATCCCGTGCATCTCTGTGCATGCACATGTGTCTCCCATGCACCCACACCCTCCACGCATTCACCCCAGATACCCGACAATCAGCTGTTGGGTGGCAGGAGGGTGTGCATGTACAGTGGGGCTTTTCTGGGCAACCTCTTGCATGCTGGCAGAAGTGGCTTTATATTTCAATTCAAAATCAAAATAAAAGAGAAGAATAACTATTGCAACTTGTTGAATTTAATTAAAATCTTCCAAAAATACTTTTAATCAAGTTGGCTAATTTCACAGTATATTTTAGATACTAACTGGTAGTTTTAAATAAGTTTTAAATAAGTTGGTGCCTATGAATAGGCATGCCTATTGACTAATATAGTAATATTGATTAATATATCATGGTGATATATATACACACACATATATACACACGCACACAAAAATACATATAATTTTGTTATTGTTCTGTGCTAATAGAGAGAAATGACCATAATCTGATATGAGTGCAAGAATTTCTTTTTTCAATATACTATATGATTTGTTTTCTCTAGAAATTACATGTAACTCTCCGAGTATATTGAATGGTTTTTTTCAACCTCAAAGAACTATATACCGTAATGGGGATCTAATTCGAATTCAGTGTGACAGTGGATATACACTTGAAGCAGATAATGGAGGAAAGGTGGTTGAATGCACAAAGAATGGATGGTCACCTTCACCGAAATGTGTCAGTAAGTAGAATTTGCATACATAAAATAACATTATTTTACATAATTTTCTAATTATTTTTGCCTAAGGGACATACAGTATCTAATTTAGAACATTTTAACAGATATGATAGAAGAATGTACTAGAAGAGACATGATTGCATCATCACATTTCCATACATTCACCTTGAAAATATTCTTTCTAGATACAGTATGTGGGAAACATGCAAGCAACTTGCTTTAAACAACATGTAGAAAATCTGCTTGTCAAATGAAGAGGTATAACTCAAATTATAGGCAAATTAATGGGCAAATAAATACACATGCCATAAAAGCGAAAATTGACATGGCCAGGGCTGCCCCCTACATCTTCTTCATTGGTCCTGTGCCAAACCTGGCCATGGGCTCTCCCTTCCTCTCCAGTTCTGTGATCTTCCCTGAGTTTTCTCCATTCTCCGGAAGATGATTGAGTAGAAGGCTGGGGCTCAGGACCGCAGAGGAGTTGTTTACTATTAAAAGGGTAAGAAAGTAGAGCTGGTTTAATATCAAGGTTCGTAATGAACCAACCAAGTCAGCATTTCAAGACTTTCAGCTTTCTCAAAGAACTGTTTTATTGATACATCATTTTGGCATAAATAAAAGTAAAACCAATTCTGACTGTTTCCCGCAGTTCTTCCCAAGACCATCTCAAAAGTGCTGTGAGAAATTTGATCCAATATTTTGGTCATTTCTATTTCAGACTAAAATTGTGACTTCACTATTGACTCACTTCTATTTGAAGGTTTTATATTTTGTGGTTTTTCTTAGTTCTTTCTCTTCTCTTCAGCCTCCAGGGATTGCCATGAGAACCAGCCAGAGTTCTTTGACTTTTGTATTAATAATTATTAAGTTTGGGGCAGTTGTGGGCTGCAAATTTTTTAACAACCAGTTCTCTGGCTGGGTAAGCATGGCGGGTTGATCATGTGACTGGGTGGGTGATGTCATTCATCACACCCAGCCCCGCCTCCTGGCCACTTATTTCAAAGGCAAAGCTAGTATTCAGCCAGTTGAGGCTAATCCCACCATGGACTGGCCCCACCCTGCCCATTTCTTGACCTGTTTTGGGCTGTTTTTAGGTCATTTTTGAGCTGTTTTAGGCCATTTTAGTCTGTTTTTAGGCTGTTTTTCAGGCTGTTTTTGGCCTGCAAAATGCCCCAAAACAGCCCAAAATGCCCCCAATATGGACTGAAAATGCCCCCAAAATGGCCTAAAAACAGGCCAAAAATGGGTGTGGGTGGGGCCAGCCAGTGGTAGGATTTGACAGTTCCCTAAACTGTGTCTAATCTTAACTACCAGTTCAGTAGAACTGGTGCAAACTGGCAGCAGCCCATCTCTTTATATAGCAGGTCTTGTCTTTTTGAATTCTAAAGTCCCAGAGCAATTTAGCTTCTTCATTTTCTATTACTTTTCCTATTGTGGTCCTATCACTTCTTGTGTTGAAGAAAACGGCATTTCTTTCAGACCTTCCAATGCAACCTTGTGGCTAATTTGTAATAATTTTGTTGTACTCAGTCTATGCAATCTTCTTGCAGCAGCTAACTAAATAGACTATTATTTCTTCAGCTTTTTGCACAGGCAGCATTTGTTGCCTGATGCTATCTTCCAGTTCTGCCTTTGTATGCATTCGTTGTTGCTGTTACTATTGTTGTTGTTCTTGTTGTTCTTATTGTTGTTATCCATTGCATTTAGCCAGGTATTTAGACTGGATTTGACCTTTTTAATCTACCTATCAAGTCCTTGTTATTGTTATTATTTATTGTTATTTATTTATTTTGTCAAGTGATTATAAGATAACATATATAAGTATAAACATAGTTATGAATACATGAAATGGATACATATAAGAAAAATAAAAAGAAACGATAGGACAGGGACAATAGGCACGTTGGTGCGCTTATGCATGACCCCTACAGACCTTTCAGGAAAGGGGTGAGGTCAATAATAGACAGTCTAAGGTTAAAGTTTTTGGGGTTTGGGGAAGAAACCATAGAGTCAGGTAGAGTATTCCAGACATTGACCACTCTATTGCTGAAGTCATATTCCCTGCAATCAAGTTTGATGTGGTTTACTTTGAGTTTGTATGTATTATGTGCGCTTGTATTGTTATGGTTGAAGGTGAAGTATTCATTGACACGTAGGACATTGCAATATATAATTTTATGTACTATACTTAGATCGGACCGAAGGCAGTGTAAGTCTAGGTTTTCTAGACCTAGAATTTCAAGTCTGGTGGCATAAGGTATTCTGCAATGAGTAGAGGAGTGAAGAACTCTTCTTGTGAAATATTTCTGGACTTTCTCAACTGTTTTAATATCAGATACGTAATGCGGGTTCCAGACTGATGAGCTGTATTCGAGTATTGGTCCAGCAAATGTTTTGTATGCTCTATTTAGTAGTGTGATATTACCAGAGAAAAAGCTACATAGGATTAGGTTATCAATTCTTAATGCCCTTTTGGTTATGTAGTTACAGTGGGCTCTAGCACTTAGATTATTAGACATGAGTACTCCAAGGTCTTTGACAGAGTTTGGATCATCAACAATATCTTGACTATTCAGCTTCTATTTTATTTTCTGATTTTTTTTGCCAATATGTAAGACAGAGCATTTATTTGTTGAGATTTGAAGTTGCCATTTGTTTGACAAATCTGATACAAAGTTAAGGTCTTTTTGAAGGGTAGCAGTATTGTTGGTGGTGTTGAATAGTTTTACAACATCATCAAAGAGAACGCAGTTGCTCTTAATATGATCACAGAGGTCATTTATGTAGAGTATGAATAGAGTTGGTCCTAGAACACTGCCTTGGGGGACACCACTGTTGACAGGTACAGAATTTGATAGGACACTCCCAATTTTGACCATTTGTTGTCTGTTTGACAGGAATACTTCTATCCAATTATGCAGGTGTCCAGAGATACCATAAGATTTTAGTTTTAGGAGTAGTTTGTCGTGTACCACTGAATCAAAGACTTTTCAGAAGTCTATGTAAATTGTGTCTATTGCTTTGCCCTGATCGAGTTGTGTAGTCCATATGTTTTTGCAGTGCAAGAGTTGCAGATTACAGGATAGTTTTTTTTCTGAAACCAAATTGTTTATTAGAGAGTAGGTTGTTTGTCTCTAAGTGGAGGATAATGGATTGGTTAATAATTGATTCCATGACTTTACAGATGACGCAGCATAAAGAGATTGGTCTGTAATTTTCAACTAGGCTGGGGTCTCCCTTTTTGAAGATAGGGATAAGCATGGCTAGTGACCATAGGTTTGGCAAGGAACTGGTCCTGAAAGATTTTTCAAAGATTATGCTTAGAGATTTGGCTATGGCAGTGGATAGCTTTTTTAAAAAGTAGGCACATATTCCATCCATGTCCAATAGATAGAGATGGTTTTAGATTGCATAGTGCTTTTTCAATATTGTCTTCTGTAAAATCAATATGTATTAGATCATTGTAGTTATCTGTGGTTCGACTAGGAAATACTGGGCATGATCCATTGCTTTTTACAAATACTGAGCCAAAGAATGTGTTAAAGAGATTGGCTTTAATGGTGTCATCGTTGCAGTTTATACCATTAGGTCCTTTCAGGGGTGGGATGGACTTTGAGTCTTTTAGTTTGTTGTTTACAAAATTGTAGAAGACGTGGGTGAAATTTGTTCATAGAAGGTTTTCGTCTTGTTTAATGTGACAGTTGGTGTATTCAGTCTTTATCTGGTGGCATACATTTTTGTATCAGCTTTTGAAGTTGGGAACATGATCAAATTGGTTTTTCCACCAAAGTGATTTCTTTTTGGATTGAAGCTTCCTTACTGTTATGGGTGTTTATTGCAGTAGTACTAGTACTAGCTAAAGTTTTAAATTATTTGACTTTAATAAATATTTAGTTGTCAGTGAACAATCAAAAAATTCATGAAGATTGATGAACTGAATTGTTGGGTACCCGTTCCTCAGGGGCAAGTTGGAAGTATTATTCTTCCTCTGCCAGATTTCTTCTAGGTTTAATACATCCTATCCACCTTCTTACCTTAAGTTATGGGTGTCAAACTTGATTGCATTACATGAACTCTAGGGAGGTATCATGACATTTTTTTTGCCTTTGTGGAGCTGGGGTGGGCATGGCCTGCACATCACACATCAGCCCATGGGCTGCCAGTTTGACGGATGTCCCTTAAGGCAATTGCTTAATAGCAACTGCTGCAACCATCTATCTTCCAGGTGATATTGTTCTCTAGCATTTCCCCCACATACTTGTAAGAAAGATTTCCTTGATAGAGATATGCAGAAGCCATTGCAAAAGGGGCTGAAGTAGTTAACATTTAGAACAGTGAGATAAGGTTTGGCAGCAGCTCAGGCAGACATCACCTTTCTAATTTACTCAGCCATAAAAAGAAGGAGGAATACAACATAATTAGACTTGCAAAATATTGTTATTATAACCAATTTCAGTGAATATAACATTAGGCTTCCTGTGGAGTTCTTTCACCACAGAGCCTGGTGTCCTGGGTGAAAGTGAAGTGCTCAGAAAGCAGTAATCTTGCAGGGCAAGATGATCCTCAGAGATGCTAGGGTCTATGTGCTTGCAGCCTCCTATGCATGCGCCCAGGGCTGCCAATCTCTCCCCTTCCCCTCATCCCTTCCTGAGCATGGAGTAAGAAAGGAAGGAGATGGGAATGAGAATTAAGGAAGGAGGGAGGGAGGGAGGGAGGGAGGGAGGGAGGAAGACAGAACTTTATTGGCAATCCAAGGTAACATTGGTATTCTTGAATTTTGAACTCTTAGGAAATTATGCCTTCCTTGTGTGTTGCAAACAGCCATTTCCAGTGGGGAAAACAGGACAAAGCAGAATGGGGAAAATATTTTCCTTTGCTATATTTCCAGTCTGAATTAGACCATGGCAGGGTCCCTACAGAAGAGCCCTTTAAGGATTATGTATTAATAGAAAAGCAACTAACTTACTTCTGTTCCTTAATGCTATATCTGTTGCACATAAAAAACTTAAGAGCTCTGAACAACTAACACAGCCACCATTTTGACTGTTTTGCTGTATTGTTATGTGTGGATGCTCTCACTAAATGCAAGCATGGGATAAACTGGTTTGTTCTTAGTCTTTTAAATGGCCATAAACTATAAGCAAAAGTGGCACAAGGTGAGCAGGCATTAAGAAATGTTTCCCCTTTTGCATTTAAGCATCCAAGAAGGGACAGGAAAGGAGAAGGGGAAAGGGAAAAGAAAACAAAAAAGAAGGAAAGACAGGAAGGAAGCAAGGAAGGAAGAAGGAAAGAGGAGAAGGAAGAAGATATTAGAATAAAGAGGGAAGGAAAAAGAAAAAGAAAAAGAAGGGTGGAAAGAAGGAGATTATAATGAGAGTGAGTGAGGGTCTCAGGGAAGTCCTGCCTTAGCACCTGGCCACCAGAGGTGCCCCTGACATGAGTCCTATGTCAAGCCCACCCCTGGACATGCCCCATCCACCAGCCCTTTAAGGTTTGATGCAGCCCTCAATGAAATCAAGTTTGACACCCCTGTACTAGAGTTGAACAACAATAGCAAAGCAATGTAGTAATCATTTTCTGCCTATTAGTTAACCAAGCTATATGACATTGTTGCATTTAAAAAATAAGAATTAGTTTTAGCATTTTGCAGTGAATATGTTTATGAATATGCTTAAAACCTGTGAATGTGTGTTTGTAATCATCAGAATTATTGATGGATTGTTTATTTAATATAGATATTGAGGGAGGATGTGGACGTCCGCCTGCTGTGGACAATGCAGACATTGTGGAAATGCTCAAGGAAACCTACATCCAGTCTGAGAGTGTAACTTATCAGTGCCAAAATCTCTACATAATGAAAGGATCTGCAAGAGTGACTTGTCAAAATGGCCATTGGTCAAAAGGACCAACATGTACAGGTATAAATAATATCTATAATTGTTTATAGATTTATCCTTTATAAACCAAAATTGTACTTTGGGAAAGAAATCAATTTCATGATACCAGAGCTGCTATGTCGATATGTTAAGGAAGAGGGAAGAAAAAAGAAGAAAAGGGAAAAAGGAAGGAAGGAAGGAGGAAAGGAGGGAGAGAAAGAGGAAGGAAGGAAGGAAGGAAGGAAGGAAGGAAGGAAGGAAGGAAGGAAGGAAGGAAGGAAGGAAGGAAGGAAGGAAGGAAGGAGTGAGGGTCTGAGGGAAATCCTGCCTTAGCACTTGGCAACGAGCAGCCCTGCTTTCTTTTACCATTCCCTTGTCCACTCCTCCTGACCTCTCCTGGTGGTCTCCCATCCTATCCCTGAGGATGTTTTAGTTACAAAGCTGGGTGTCCTCGCAAAGAGAGGGACTGGGCCACCCTCTAATCAACACACTTTGTCCTCCCGCATACAAAATGAGCAACCTGGCCAAGGAGAGCGAGCACAGCAGCAATGGCTGGCCATGCCCACCTCAGCCACATCTACCCCAGTCACACCTACCCTGGCCACACCCACCCCAGGACCCCGAGGTCAACCAAAACCCTGATGTGGCCCTCAATGAAATTGAGTTTGACACCCCTGTTCTACAGGCTTTGTGCCATTGATATTAGAAGGTAAGTTTCAAAGCAGCAATTTATAACAAGTTTCCGCTCCCAGGGGAGAGGATCACAATGAGTACACTACTGTCTCTATAAAGGTTGTCAAAAGCCACAAATTATTTAAGCACTCTTGAAATCTATGTTGTCCAGAAACTGTCAATGGTGACTTATCCAAAGGTGAAAATTGTGAAATTAAACAGGGATTTGGGTTTTCTTAGTAATCATGATGCTAAAATGAACAAATGAACATTTAAAATAATAACCTTAAAGAAGCAAGGAGAAACAATCAAATAAAAAAGAAGTTGCTAAGAGGTGGCCCAGCAGTTGAACCTTCCTAAATTGCTTCAGGATTCCCGCTTAATCACCACTGCATACAAAATCTGTAACCCAAGAGGAATTCACAAGTCTTCTCTAAACTGAAGAATGCTGAACTCAGGAGCTAACTTGTTATACTAAACCACAACGAAATACTGACATTGTCATTCAGAAAAATATACTCTAGCTTTTTGTTGTTGTTTTTGGCTCTACTTATTAGATTTATATCCTGATTTAATATTCAACTGGCTTTTCATTTGGCTTTAAGGCTTTTAAAAGATTCTCTAACATGTTTCTTCAAAAAGGGGGAAATATATTTTTCTTTGAGATGGGGAAGGGGCAGTGTAACCTCATCTAGAATAGAATGCTCTGGTGAACTTTTCAAAATTGCCCTTGAGCACTTCCATTTTCTCTGGATTCAGCTACAATTTATTTTTCCTCATTTATTCTTCCATAGCAATTTCAGGAAACCCTAGAGATCTTGCATAGAAATAAATATGGGTGCCAACAGCATCCTAATAAGATTAAAATCCATATAACCTGATGCTATGATTCAGGGTTTTTGGCAGAATAGAGGACATTAAAAACAGTGGTAAGAAGCAACAGCTCAAGGTCCACATATACTGAAAGGCATCCCCAGAGCAGACTCAGAACAGGTTACTAAAATATGGAATGCATATAGCTTATAAGGCAGTATTATTTTATATAATTAAGGGAAAAAGGAAGATATCCAATGTTTCGAAAAGAAAGGAAACCCTGAATCTACCTAATCAGACCGAGAAATTTCCCCACTCAATCTGCCTATGGATTTTTCGAAGTCTTGTATTTCATATAGAGCTGCTCTTAGCTCTTTCTCAGCCCATGTATTCATGGCTTTGAAAAGAGGCAATTTCCTGTGGCACCACAGTTTTTCCATGGATATTGACAGCTCTGTGTAGTCCACCAGACAGCTGGTTTGCATACCATGTTACTGCAAGGTAACAGCACAACAGAGGCAGATCACCCATCTGCCAGCCGGCCCAAAGCACATCTTGGAACTCTGAGATGGGAAAGTGCCAATGCGAAGAAGTCACCTTGCTGAGCCCAAAAGTAAGCTCTGTGGTGCCAAAGAAGAGCTGGGTCACCACCAAGGCCAGTCCTGATGGGTATGTCTCTCTCACCACCAGTGCTCTCCCATCCCAGAGTGCCAAGAGGCTGAATTTCATGAGGAGTGGCATGTGGGCGAGTTCTTCCGGTGCCATGAGGTGTGTGTTTTCTTTGTGTGTATGTTTAACGCTGAAAGGAGGAGATGACTTGGCTGAGCTTTTCCCATTTCCCTTCACAGCCAAAGCTGCTCAGAAGGCAGCTAGCCATGAGAGGAAGGGAAGGGCAAGTGGGGAATGATGCCCAGAGCTGCTAGCGGAAATGGGAGAGGCTGGGGCTGCGGCATGTGCCTGGCTTGAAGTTCCCAGCTCTTTCTTTGTAAATCTGGTGGTGGCTTGGGCTGGGATTGCTGCACGGGGGATGCAGCCAGGCCTGGATGCAATGGGCTGCCCTTGTCTGGGTGGCTCCAATGTTAAATGCAGAAAGCAGTGGGAGGTGGCCGAAGGTCCCCACTGGTGGTGGAGAAGAGACATCAGAACCTGCAAAACTACAGTTCTCTCCCTATCATTCAGGCTTGGATTTCAGTACAAGGAGGGCTTCCACCCAACAGCCATTCCCACTGCAGTTCCTGGAGGGTGCCATGGCAGTTCAACTGCTTCCCTGTGCCAGAAAAGTGTGAGGCCAGGCATGTGAGTGAGGTGGCCATCTAGGAGGGCCTCACTTTCCATGGCATCATGCGGCTCTCCCAGGGAGGTAGGAGATGGAGAGAGAGCTGCCTGGCCTCCCGCTCTTCTTACCCTGCCAGGGGAGGCAGAGGGCCTCCAGGTTTCCCTGAGAAGAAGTGGCCCTCCTTCCGCACCCCAAAGCTGAGCCACCCACCCAACAATAGTGCACTAGCACATCAGAGTCACATTGACTAGATAGGTCATCACTAAGTTGCCAGGGCCCTTCCACCACTGGCCGCCAGCCTGCTGAGTCTGCAGGCTCTTGGTCTCCAAACTGCTCTCTGGCTCAGCCGCACTGCAGCTCCTGGAGGTTGCCATGGAGCCGCTTCAACTGCTTCTCTATGCCAGAAGAGCATGAGGCCATGCATGCAAATGAGGTAGCCATTCAGGAAGGCCTCACCTTTTATGGCATCACATGGCTCTCCCAGGGAGGTAAGAAAGGGGAAGAAGAGTGAGGGGAGGAGAGGAAAGCAGCTGGGTCCAGCTGTCATGTGATCCGGATGAGTGGTGAAGGAAAGCAAGCGGATGAGGAATGAAGAGCAGCTGGGCACTGGCATGACCCTAGGCAAGAGACCAAGGTGGGCAAGGCAAAATAGGGAGGGGAGGGGTGGGGTGGAGTGGGATTAGCCAGTGGTGAGATTAGCCAGTTTGCCAAACTGCAGAAAAAGGTAACAAGGGTTCGGCTGAATGAGTGAGAACTGGCTGAATCCCACCACTAATCCTTAAGGACTACATGTTGAGTGTGTTTTTTCAGTCATTTGCAAATAGTAGTGATGCTATCTAACATTTTTCTAGTTTACCAAGAAGTAATTGTGATTTACTTTGTCAAACACCTTACTGAAATCCACAAATACTACGTCCATGGCATATCACTGTGTCACTTTGTCAAAGAATGAAATAAAATTTGTTTGGCATGATATTGTATCATTCGTATATTTAAGATTCATTCAAATCATTTACATTCTCAATCAACAATCTGTTTTCACTGTAAATGAAAATATATTCAAAGTACACTGGTTTTCTCTTCCCTCCTTGTAAATGTCTCCCAAGAAGTAACCCAAAGCCTTCATGAAAAATAGTCTAATTACAGGAACAGTTAAAAGTTCTAGATATCAGGGTCAAATTGGACAAAGGATTTTTAGGAAGCAGAACATGTTCAGGTATTAGCACTATACAGCATCCTAAGTGACTACACATTCTATTTGTGCATGATTTGAGCAATTATTAATAGAAAGTGGGTAATAAAATTAACAACTCCTTGTGGGGAGATCACATTTATCCCAAGTAATTGCTATCCATTTTATCATAGATCTGAGTACTAGGTACTAGGCGGTGTACTTTCTAAAGTTGAAAGACAATAACAAGCAATATAGTAATCATTTTCTGCCTATAACATTGTTGCTTTTAAAAAATAAGAATTAGTTTTAGCATTTTGTAATATAGTTCCTTATGAATATGCTTAAAACCTGTGAATGTGTGTTTGCAATCATCAGAATTGTTGATGGATTATTTATCTAATATAGATATTGAGGGAAGATGTGGACGTCCACCTGCTGTGGACAATGGAGACATTGTGGACACGCTCAAGGCAACCTATGTCCAATCTGAAAGTGTAACTTATCAGTGCCAAAATCTCTACATAATGGAAGGATCTGCAAGAGTGACTTGTCAAAATGGCCGTTGGTCACAAACACCAACATGTAGAGGTATAATTCATATATATAATTTTTTATAGATTTGTCCTTAATAAGCAAAAATTGTACTTTTGGAAAGAAATCAATTTTATGATACTAGAGCTGCTGTGTCACAATGTTAGTGTCAGAAGGTGTTTTACTGCTTTGTACTGGAATTAGAAACTATAGTATTATGAACCAAGATAAAGTAATTCTCTCAGAGAGAAACTGCATTACAATGGAAAATTGTACAAGATCTTCTGCCATTTACAAATGTTGTCCTCATTTTGTGAAATCCTCCTGTGATATTCTGCAATCTACAGTTTCTTTTTTTCTTAGTTGAGAAACATTTTTTCATAGCTGAGAACACAGTGTACTCCCATCATCATCATCATCACCATCATCATCATCAGTCATTCCCCGAAGAGAAATTATAAAACATCCAGTTTACCAACAACCCACTAGGCTTTCTTTTTTGAATGTTTCTAAAACTTGAATCTCTAGGGAGCTAAAATTGATATTTCTTAAATAGGCATTTTAAGTATAGATGGTAAACTTCCTTCTCTGTTGACTCAGTCGCATCTATTCTGATTAGCCCAGGGCTGTGTTAACACATTGGCCTGATGGGCACTTGCATTAGCTCAAGGGGCCCCACACTAATCTGTGTATGTTAACCTTTCAATGCACCTTGTATCATATAAATATATCAACATACTTACTACATTTTAATACATTTTTTATTAATACTAACATGCAAATATATGTTTAATTTTTATTCTTGTGAGTAGTTAGTTGTCCTAGGGGCACCAGTACACTGCTTTTCCTGGAGCCCATAATGCTGTTAAGATGGCCCTGGATTAGCCCATTTTGAAGGAGAAGATATAAACTGACATTTTAAGAAAGGTTAGCTGAACTTGTATAATGCAGATCTTTAGTATGAGAAAATCTGGAAGAAGGAGATTAAAATGTTTTCCTTCTGCCTTTTGCAAATACAATAGTGTCTCGCTTAAAAGAAGTTTGCGTATGTTATGTATTTAGTTCATGACTGATAACAGTGAGAGGCAAAATAAAAAGGTGGGGGCAAAGAAAGAGAAAAATCCATTTATACAGATCTCTAATAATTTTATCCCATTGCAACATAGAATTTATAAACTAAGCATTCATCTGTCACATTCTGGTGTCCCACGTAAAGAAAATCCAACAACACAAGTTGGTGTGGTAATGTTTATCTGGTAAATGCGAACCCAGCATGAAGTGACCAACCAAAAAGGAATCAAAGTCTGTTCTACCGTGGTTTACTTCACCACCCCTTATATTGTGCTCCATCCCAACCTGTGGTCCCACCCACTTCCCCTCCCACCTATTGCTTACTGCCAATAGGGTCGCTGCAGTCCGGTAATGCCCCAGCTGCCCAACCCGGGCCAGCTCCCTGTGCCTGCTCATGATCCAACAGTCAGCTGTTCTGCCATGAATCAGCTGTGTCAAAGTCCAGGCTCTGCTGGCTGTCTAGTGGCTCTGTGGATGCAGCAGGATCCCTGTGATGTGCCATCCACACCTGGGTGATTTTTGGCAGTGATGAATGTGCGTCCCAGCTGGAAGTTCCTCCCCTGCCCCAAAAGCAATCTGGCATGGCCATCAGTGACCATGCAAGCATATCCCAGCTGGCCACTCCTCCCCACCCGAATGACAACCCCAGGCTGCCTGGTGGTCCAGGGCTGACATGAATATCCAAGACTGCAGTTGTTCATGTGACAGTGGGTGGGGCCTGACCCCAATAGACAAGTTTCTACAACCACCCTCCCACCACATGGGTTTTTTTTTTAATTACATTTATATGCCGCCCTTCTCTGGAGACTCAGGGTGGCTTACAGTCTAAGGAGCACCATGCTAAGTGCTCGGCAATAGCCTTCATTCCATTGTATATGCCTGCTTATTACTAGGGCTTTTGGCCCCCCACAAGCGGCATTTTTACAAAGTCAGCTTATTGCCCTCAACAATCTTGGGTCCTCAATTTACCTACCCCAAGAGGATGGAAGGCTGAGTCAACCTTGAGCCTGGTGGGATTCGAACCTGCACTAATTGCAGGCAGCTTGCACTAAGTGCTAGATGATTAACAGCCTACACCACCAAGGTTGGACCCTATTTATCCAACCATGCAAGCCCCAAAATTATTTACTCCATCATTCTCGGGACTACAATAAAGTGGATTAGTTCCTGATGCTGGCCAAATTCCAGCTTCACCCATTCTATAATCTTTATAGCTGGCACCCCATCCAACAACAAGCCATCCACTTGCTCCAACCTCATGGGCCTTGTCAGTTTGTTCACCTTCACCCCCAACTTGTTAGCTGTCACTAAGCTCATAAGGCACCATGTACACCCTGAATCAATAAGAGCATTATACGCTCGACACCTCTGGCCTGTTAGTATCACTGGCACTGACCCTTCACTGCCAGAAGGGTCGGGCAGTCCTACTTATCATGGGATTGGCTTCCCCCTCATCATCACTGTCACATCTGTTGGGCTGGGGGTCCCCCTTCCACCATCAACTTGGATTCATCTGCTGTGGCCACTGGGGTCACTGCCTCTGCCTGTTGGACCGCTCGGGACTACTCCGGAGTTTTCTTGGCCATCTTCTTAGGTGTTCTGGTCCCCACCTGGCCTGACTTCACTTTCAGAGCGAGGGTGGTGCATTCAGCTGCATGGTGACTAGGTTATTCACACCTAAAACATAATATAGGCAACCGGCCTGGCGCAGTCTTCTCCAGTTGGGCCACCTGAGGGCCCGGTGCCCTCGGTACCCTGGTGGTTTGATCTGTAAACCATTGTGGCCGCACAGGTACCTCCTATTTTGGCCTATATTCCTGCAGTTCAGCCTCTAGCTGCTGGATACCAGATGCCCAAGCGTGGAGGCAAGTCCCGATAGACACAGGCCTGGCGCAACAAGCGGTCAAGACCTGTCTTAAATTGGTGCATCAGCAACCATGCTGGCCAGCCCTGCAGTTTACCAGCCAGTCTTCAGAATTCACAGATATAGTCCACAACTGGCAAACTTTTTGCTGCAATGCCAGCATTTCTCCCTCTGTCCCCTGGGCCCTAGTGTTGTCTTCAAACCTTTCATGAAGTTCCTCTAAGAACAACCCTGCATTCCCCAATTCCTGGTTAAGTTCACTATATAGATGAGCCACCTAGTCTGTGGCCTTGTCCTCCAGCACCACCACTACAGCCATTACCATGGCTCAAGGGATGTGTAAAGGTATACATACCAGTCCAGGTGGTCTACACCTGGCTTAGGAAGAGAGCCACCTTATCTGGACTTCATCAAATGTTACTCATAGTGCTGGTGGGCTCCATGGTTGAAGGGCCCCCTGCCCATGGCTGACACCCATTGGCCAAGCAGGTGCCAGCAGTAGAAGATACCCACTGATAGCCGCTCCCCCTGGGTGATAAGTCTGATGTCCAGTAGAGGCAGCCTCTGGCAATCATTGCTTCATTGGCTCCCTAGAGCGTCCTTGGTCTGCCTCCAGTCATAACTTTGGGCTGGCTAAATGGAAACACCCAGGAGAAATCATCGGTTGTTGGGTTGATAACAGAAGCATCTGCCCAGGTGGGTGGGCCTTGTCCCCCTGGTCCCTGCTATGCCAGGACCCAATGTCCCAAAAACTGGCCTTTCCAATCCTCTCCCTCAACCAGTCCATGGTTTGGCTGCCGAGTGCAGTGGAGTAGCTCCACTCCCCATTATCATCCTCTGACAGGCATCTCTCCTACCATTTCATTAAATTGCTGCTGGATTGGGTCAGTGTGGGCAATGACTCCCAGCACCTGCAGTCACCAATGAACACTGTCACCACTCCCCTGCTGGAGCCATCCTCTGACCTGCCTCCCCCATGGATGTATATGGCTCCAGTCTGGATGTGAGAATCCCTGAGCCAACCCACTCTTGGGACGCATATCCAGGGCAGGGGCATATTGTGGTGCTGCCAGGGCTCCTCTGGTACTGCCGCCTCTGCCCAAGCCTCCATCCCCTCTGCCATGTCCCACAGTGGCTCCTCCAAGAAAAGAGGTGCTAGATGGGGTATTGAATTTGAAGTGAGCACAAACTTCTTGTCACATTCTGGTGTCCCATGTCAAGAAAATCCAGCAACATAGTTCAATGTGGTAATGTTTATCTGGTAAATGCGAACCTGGCATGAAGTGACCAACCTTAAAGGAATCGAAGTCTGTGCTACCATGGTTTACTTCACCATCCCTTATATGGTGCTCCACCCTGCCGTGTGGTTCTACCCACTTCCCCTCTCACCTATTGCTTGCTGCCAATACGGCCACTGCAGCAGTCTGGCAACACCCCAGCCACCCAACGTGGGCCATCATACCCAGCTCCCTGTGCCTGCTCACAATCCAACAGTCAGCTGTTCTGCTGTGAATCAGCTATATCAAAGTCCAGGCCTCCGCTGGCCATCCGCTGGCTCCATGGATGCAGCAGGATCCCTGCAATGTGCCATCCACACAGAAGGCAAGCATGTGCCATTGGCAGCAATAAATGTGCATTCCAGCTGGCAGCTCCTCCCCCACCCGAATGGCAGCCCCATACCATCTGGCAGTCCACGGCTGACATAATCTCTTTAACAAAGGAATTCTTCAGTATCAAACTTTCTGTGTTTCATCTTATTTTTGTCTTTTTACAGTTGCTTGTACAGCAAATGAAGAAGACATGAGAGAACACAATATAAGGCTAAGGTGGAGCAACAGGAATAAAATATATGCCAAGGATGGAAATATAGTGGAATTTGTATGTAGAAGAGGCTATAAACCACACCCAAATACCAGATCATTAAGAGCTAATTGTGTGGATGGAAAATTTGACTATCCAGATTGCATACCTGTATGTATATTTTCAGAAAAATACTATAATTCACCAATATATCTTTCCCTGTCTATATTTATATACTTACTGTATACATCTATATCTAATCATTGAAAAAAGGCAGTTGCAATATTTAAAAGGCCAAAGTCTAGCAGCTTATGTTGTGAATGTAATGGATTCTAAGGCAACTCGGTCTTTGGCAATTCTTCTAAATCAGAATACTGCTTAAAATTCTTGTGACCTAAATAAAATTCTTTCTGTTCAGAGCAATGGGAGAGAAGCACTATAAGGGGAGATGTTACTTAAAAACAGTGAAGCATGGGACAGGTAGGCACAAATGTCGTTCATCATTTTATCTCTTCTGGTCTGTTGCTGAATCCTGGCAGATTCCAAGATAAAGAACAGGAGATCCCTTGTCCTAGACCTGAAATGAATGTAAACTCTAATTTAACCTCAGTGGGCTAGTTTGATTGATTTCATTGTCCTCAATGGAACAAATTCAATTACCATGACCTCTAAAATTTTCAGTAGAAAGCAAGTAATTCTTAGGTTGGATCTAGTAATCTCTTGAAGTCAGTAGAATTTCATTTAGTGATGGATAATCTATCTCATCCAATTCATTTCAGAGGCTCTTCTTGTTCAATCTATTTTTACATTCATTGTAAGCTTGGAAATACTTCATTGAATATCTTATTTTACATGTAATCAGAGGTGATATTCAGCAGGTTCTGACCAGTTCTGGAGAACCGGTAGTGGAAATTTTGAGTAGTTCGGAGAACTGGCATATACCATCTCTGACTGGCCCCACCCCCATCTATTCTCTGCCTCCCAAGTCCCAGCTGATTGGCTGGTTTTCTTTTGTTGCCCTGCACAGGAGAACAGAGCTGGAACGCAGGTTAGTGGGATGGGGAGGGAATGGGATTTTGTAGTATCCTTCCCCTGCTACGCCAACCAAGCCATCCCCACAAAACCAGTAGTAAAAAATATTGAATATCACCACTGCATGTAATGAATGATTATCAGTGGTTACTAATTCAGTTAATTTAATTTTGTGTTCTGGTCCTGTAGCTTCTAACAGATATTTATATATAAGTATGTAAACACACATATGCAAGTTGAAAGGGGAGGAGAATATTTCAATATCAATGCAAATGGAATAAATAAAGTAAAATGTATTAGCGTTTATTTGGAACCATTCATTTTGAGGCAACTAAATTTGTTGCATGGAGGCAAGTGAAATCAATGAACATAAGCCACTGGATTTAAAGCAGAGTTTCCACTCATTTCAGTCCCAGTACAAGGAATATTTATGTAATGGAGCTTCTTTCTAATCAGTGACAGAATGGCAGCTTTCTTGGTATTGTTGGACTACAGTTCCCAGTATCCTTCTATTGTCTGAGAATAACGGGTTTATTCACTGCATTTGTATCCCATCTTTTCTCAAATGTATCCCCTGTGAGGATGAATTAAAGCTTGGTAATGTCTAATTCCCTACTCCTATTTTTCAGATGTTGGTGCTTTGGATTCATTCTAATTGCTGGAGTTTATATCCCAAAATATCAAGAATGCCTAGTAATTTATTAAAGTTTGTTACATGTCATTGTGTCAAAAGTCACCTTTTAAAAAAAGAAGAAATTGCTCAGTGATAAAATGGTTTACAATTTTTGAGTCACTTGAGTAATTTTTAGCAATTGGTTTAGCAAATTGAGAGGCTGCTTGCTCATGTACAGAATCAATTTAATATCCTAAAGTTATCAGAGGTTGCATTTTGCTGCATTTTGTTGCAGATCAAGATTTATCAGTTTAAAAAAGACATATAAAATGCAGAGATGCAAATTTATTTCTTCATTATTCACATTGTATTTTACAGAAATAAAAGAACAACAGAACCATTCTTTGAACCAGAAGATGAATATCAGAAATCATTTATCATTCTTCTCAATATGATCACATGAAACTGTATGTGCTGTCAACAATGGATCTGAATCTAAAAGTCTACTTTGTAAAAACCAAATTTTACCAACTGGATAAATGATAACATTTATAAACAAGACTATAGACTATCTTTAAGGCAGATAAAATATTATAATGCAACATAAACAAATTTTTAAAAATACATCTAGAGAGAGGAATGTACATTGACATATGCGTAGCCATTTTATTTAGCCTTGTTATATATTCCTTTTCTTTCTTTCTCTTTGCTGGTTATGGGAAGAAGGGTTACAGGATTGTCATATTCCACATTCCTAAGGTGGGAGGAGTGGAGAGAGAGAGACTTGTTTAGGCTAGGTGGTCTCCTTCCCTTGGGAACAAAAGCTGACCCTGCTGAGACCTGGAGGTGGAGATTGATGACACCAGGCAACATTGACTTAGTTCAATTGGGGAATGTGATTCTTGGCGGTGTTTCTAATTTTCAATATTACATGGTGTAATTCCAGGTTGTGTCAGATCCGGAATTACAACAGACTTTGCCAATTTGATGCTTTTCTAAATAAAAGAAATTGTTTTGGAAAATGGATTTTGCTCTTTTCTTTTTAAATGGATTTCATCACTTGGAAACCTGACATAAACATTTCATTAATCTGAATTATCATTCAGCAGGCCATCTTAATCCAACAAAAATAGATAATCGTAATTAATATTTTTAGCATAAAGATATGCTGAATTCTTTTTTATTTTTTATTGTGGGTTTTTCCCCCCCACCAAACTATTTGTAATATATTTTGTAAAGAAACAGAGGTATACAGTAAACACTCCAATTCACAGTCCAATCCAAGATCCAGAAGCAGTCTGGTCTTCCTCAGGTTGCTCTGAAGGTAGCCTGATATGCCTTAATGTTCAGAATCAGAGACAGGTTCAGCCAAATGGATTTCTGCTACCCTAATGTGTATGGGAAAATCACAAGCAGGTACAACGGGTTTTGGACAGTATGAAATTGTATAATTATTTATAAACAATTAAAATTAAGTTAGATCTTAGAAATTGGTGCAGGGCTTTCCAAACCACATTTGTTCAAAAACTTTATTTGACACCCAATGGAATAAAATGCACCACTAGTTACAGTGGTTTCCCTTCTGCTGTTTTTAAATTCATAAAATCCTTTCTGGCATTTCATTCTGGTGTGACTGTATCATCTCTGAATTCTAAAGAATTCATTGGCTTCTGAATGGCCATTAGATGGCAACAGGCTTGATGTTATGAACAGGATTCCAAGAGAATAACATTCTAGAGGACAGGAAATTTCAGCTGATGAGCTTTCATTCCTTCTTACACCCACCTGAGTTAGAGGGAGTCAGTCTGAGTCTTTTCCTAAAAACTAACTCCTTTCCTGGGCTTTATAGAAAGCTTCTGCATTTGTTGTTTCTATAACTCTTTCTGAATATTATTTTCAAGGCCATCCTTATCATTCTCTGTAGCAGAGTATAGGTCAAGTGGAAAATTTGCCCGCTTCTTACTTGTAGCTTTGAAACACTTCCAGTTTGATGATATTGTGATTTATTAGCTTAGTAATAAATAATTAGAGACTTTTGTAAGCTATTAATTAACTTTAGTTAGAGCTATTAGTTTATTTGTACCTTTGCCTGCTAGAAGTAACATCTTTTTAGCACCTGTTGGCAAGAACTAGAGGGGCTGACCACAAACACCCCATAGGTTTTTGGTAGGTTGTGCCTTTGACACTTGGCTAAGATATGTTGCAAGTGAACCCATTATTGGAATAAAGGAAGGTAATATGGTATTTAGCTTATGCTGTGGATAAAGATGTCTAAGCAGGGGTCTGGAGGTAAGCGAAGTGTATCATTAGCATAGTAAAAAACACTCCAATCTATAATAGTCCAATCTATATTAGTCCAACCTATCAAAAGCTAGGAATGCAGATCAAAATAGGAAAGAAAATAGTAAGAGAATATCTATCCAATCTAGATGAGTTCAAACCACCAGAACCAGATGGATTGCATCTCAGGATACCAAAGGAGCTGGCAGATGTGATCTTGTAGCTACTAAAGGAAGTCTTTTAGAGCTCCTGGAGCATGGTGAAACTGCCAGAGGACTGGAAAACAGCTGATGTGGTTCCTATTTTCAAAAGGGGGGAAAATGGATCCAGGAAATTATTGATCAATCAACCTAAGATTAATACCTGGGAAGGTCCTGGAAAATATTATCAAGCAATAGATCTGCAAACATCTAAAAACAAGCAAAATGATTACTAGAAGCCAACATGGGTTTGCTAAAATCAGATCATGCCAGACAAACGTTATTAACTTCATTGACAAAGTGATTAAACTAAATTGGAGAAATGTTGTGGACATACTTAGTTTACTTAGACTTCAGTAAGGCATTTAACAAAGTAGACCATAACCTAGTACTATGTGGGAGAGACAGCATCACCACCAGATGGCTGTGCAACTGACTGGCCAACCGCATTCTGCCATTTTCCTCTCACCGTCCGGTGCGCTCCCACAGGGAGGGTCTCCTGCGGGTTCCGTCGGCATCTATGTGCCGGCTGGTGACCCTGAGGAATAGGGCCTTCTCTGTGGGGCATCTGCCCTCTGGAATGGGTTGCCTCCGGAGCTACGTATAGCCACAGACCTGGGGACCTTCAGGCATGCCTTGAAAACCTGGCTCTTTGACCAGGCCGGCTTGGGCTGATTTTAGATTTGGGTGTTTTACTTTTTATATTAAATTTTAGGGTTTTGGGGAGGGGTTTTAAATTGATTACAGCCAGGGCCTTAATTTAATTTAGTTTTAACTTTTCACATATTTATTGTTTTAATTGTATGACTGTGCACCGCTCCAAGTCCTTCGGGAGAGGAGCGGTATATAAATAAATATTTATTATTATTATTATTCAATGTCAAGTTCTCAATGGAACTACATCTATAAGGAGGAGAGCATGCAATGGAGAGCATCAATGCTCTATCTTAGGCCTATTATTCTTCAACATCTTCATTAATGGTTCAGATGAGAGTATAGAAGGGGAATTCATTACATTTGCAGATAACATCAAACTGGGGAATTGACAATACTTTAGAATATCGACTCAAGATTCAAAAGGATTTTGACATACTTGAGCTTTGGGCCCTAATAAGATGCAGACCAGTGGTGAGAAAAGTAAAGTTTTGCACCTAGGCAGGAAAAGTCAAATGCACAGGTATAGAAGAGGTGATAGTAGTAGTAGTAATAGTAGTAGTAATATTGGTAGTAGTAGTAACTGTGAGAGGGACCTAAATTACCTAGTTGATTATCCCTTAAGTATGAGCTAACAGTGTCTGCAGCTGCCAATGCAATCTGAGGATGCATCAACAGAAGGATAGCATCAAGGTCATGAGAAGTGGTTGTACTGCTAATTAGGGAGGCCATACTGCATCTGTTTCTGTTTACCACAATACACAAAAAGATGCTGAGATCCTAAAAATTGTGGGTGCTCCATCACTAGAAGTTTAAAGAAAAGTTGAGACAAGTTTTTTTGTCCAGAATAGCGTAGGGTTTTCTGCTTGAGCAAAAGAGCTGTATCAAAAGACCTCCAAAGTTCCTTATTTGCATCTTATTTGTGAGAACCTCATTTAATAATGTCTGTTCAAGGCAGAATTGTGGCAGATGGCATTATCCTAGTGTGTCAAATATAGGAAGACCAATACTACAAGAAACATAGACCTAAGCCGAAACCGAAGGCCAAAGGAAGAGAAGGGAGATATGAAGTATACAGGAATGGGTGGTGGTGTTTCTAAAGGAGGGGCCCATGAAAGAGATGGCACACTTCTTCAAAATCGCAAGTTGGCAGCATTTAATGAAGGTAAGTGTAGGGCACCCACTCCATTGAAACATATCAGATGGGCAGAAACAATTGGAGGCAGATAGGCAAACCCTCAGATAGGAAAGAAAGAGTAAAATCTGTCAGAGTGATGTGGTATTATGTAGAATGTTAGGCTTTATCGTTTGCCTGGCATCCATGCCTCCTTTTGCAACCATGTTTTTCTTTTGAACCAAACCTTTGATGTAACAATAGGGCTCTATTCTAAAGTCCCAATGCTTCTTTATATTCAATAGGCTTGGAAATGCTGGACCCTTGGACTCAGAACCTTGTTGTCAGCATTCAATAGACAAGCATAATCTCCAAGTACTTTTATTAGAATAGAAACTAGTACTTTCTATGGAATTCCAAAATTGTAGTTTCCCCTGGACTTCCCACAAGGATCCAACCTACAAACCATCCCCTTTTCCCCCATCACCACATCATGTGAACCAATCCCCCTTCAGTTCCAATTCTCTCTGTGCCATTCACAATGACCTTGAATTACTAAAGAGTTTATTCTGTCTACTGAGAGCTACTCAAATAATATCAGCCCCCTGCAGTTCGCAGCTACATGGCAGCTTTGAATAATGATTTCAAAGCTGACACCTATACACTATACAACACAGAGATATAAAATATAAATACATGCCACAGGAAATTATTTCAGATAGCCTGTATTCACAGAAGCAACAAATAGAGTTTAAAGATATTATTAGATTTAGAAGAAATGATCGTGGTTACTAAAATGTCTAAAGCAGACTCAGGGCTGTTGTAGTAACTATAATAAGCACATGACTCTACCTGAACAATGATATTCATAACAAATCAAGCCAGAATATCAAATAATGATTCTGGATGCTTTCAAGAAGACAAAATAAGAGTGCATTGCTATATAACTATATCCTGTACAAGCCCCATTGAATCACAGTGATAGCTGAACAATGCCCTCCCTGCTACAGCTAAAATGACTTTCCAGTTGAATAAATGCATTTATTATGTGTATTCCATGAATTTTCTAAATGTATTATATTCTGTGCAGACAAGTCAGAAAATTTTTGACGATGAAAGCAAAATAGCAAATTACTAATTGCGAGCCTAGGGAAGTTTTTCATTTTTTTTATTTTTTTATTTTTTGGTGCCTTTGAGTCAGTGTTGGACTGCTTGGACTAATCCCTGCAGATTTTTGGCAAGATTTTAGGAAGTGGTTTCAATATCAGTCTCCAGTCCTTGATGAAATGATTATTGAAATGATTATTCATCATGGTTACTGCATTTGGACTAGAGTTAGCAACTCATCTGGAGATACAAATCTCTAATAAAAATTAAAGCTTTCACAGAAAAGAGTCAGACTAGAATATTGCCTCACTCTATGCAGATAGTGAAAACCTCTATTCTCCATTCCATTTATTCTGATAGTACAGGAGCACAAGTTTTGTTTGGAATCATATTTGGCCTTTGAATGCCAGAGTGACTTTCTGAATAGTAGCAAAACAGGGAATGGTTTAAAATTGGGGGTTAAGAGGATGGGTGGAGAGAGTTTCAGAGAACTGAAATTTACAGTAATCAAATCATACTGAATTCAGCATAGTGAAAAGGCTAGATGGGGGATTCAGGGGAATAATTCCAGAGTGACCAATTGAATATATATATAGTACTTTCAAGAGTAACCAGTTTAATGATTTAAATTGCATAGATTTTGCATATCATCCATCTTTATTTATAAACAAATGACTCTAAATATCGACCCTGAAGATGACATATGTGTAGCCATATTTTATATTAGCCTTTGTACTTTTTTTTCTATTAACTTTTAGGTTTGTAGTAACTGAATTTAATAATAACAGATAATCAGAGTTGGAAGGGACCTTGTAGGTCATCTAGTCCACCACCACCCTCGCCCAAGCGGGAGACCCTACACCATTTCTGACAAATGGCTATTTTGCTTTCATCGTCAAAAATTTTCTGACTTGTCTGCACAGAATATAATACATTTAGAAAATTCATGAAATACACATAATAAATGCATTTATTCAACTGGAAAGTCATTTTGGCTGTAACAGGGAGGGCATTGTTCAGCTATCACTGTGATTCAATGGGGCTTGTACAGGATATAGTTATATAGCAATGCACTCTTATTTTGTCTTCTTGAAAGTCTCAAGTGATGGCGCTCCCACAACTTCCAAGGACAAGCTGTTCCATTGGTTGATTGTTCTCACTGTCAGAAAGTGTCTCCTTATTTCCAGGTTAAATCTCTCCTTGTTCAGTTTCCATCCATTATTCCTTGTCTGGCCTACAGGCACTTTACAAAATAGCTTGACCCCTTTCTCCCTATGGCAGCCCCTCAAATATTGGAATACCACTATCATGTCTCCCCTGGTCCTTCTCTTTAGTAGACTAGCCAAGCCCAATTCCTGCAACTGTTCATTGTATGTTTTAGTCTCCATTCCCCTAATCATCCTGGTTGCTCTTCTCTGTACTTTTTCTAGAGTCTCAACATCTTTTTTATAATGTGATGAACAAAACTGGATGCAGTACTCTAGGTGTGGTCTTACTAAGGCTTTATAGAGTGATATTAGTACTTCCCTTGATCTTGATTGTATCCCTCTGTTAATACAAGTTAGGATTGCATTAGCTTTTTTGGCGGCGGCTGCATACTGCTGGCTCATATTTAGCTGGTTGTCCGCTAAGACTCCAAGATCCCTCTCACAGTTACTGCTATTGTGCCTGATTTCACCCAGTCTATATGTGTACTTTTGATTTTTCTTGCCTAAGTATAGGACTTTACTTTTCTCTACATTGAATTTCATTTTGTTAGATATTGCCCAGAATTCTAGTCTGTCAAGATCCATCTGAATCTTGAACCTATCTTCTTGGGTGTTAGCTATTCCTGCCAGTTTAGTATCATCTGCAAATTTGGTAAGTTCCCCTTCTATTCCCTCATCTAATATTTCAGGTTCACCACTTTTCAACTATTGAAAGGGGATTGTAAAGAAAAAGGGGGAATGTTATGTCTAGGTAACATTTGTTTCCCGTGGGAACAGCTCAGATGCCTGCAGTTGGCTGAAGGTGGAATTTAGAGTCGGAGGACTGTTGGACTGAGAATTGATTGGAGATTTTGACTGGGGGGAAATTTCACATTTTGCTTTCATTGCAGAGGTGCTATTCAGCCGGTTCGTGGAGGTTCTCATGAACCGTTAGGAGGAATTTAGTGTAGCTTGCAGAACCGTTAGCGATTCTGGCTGGCCACGCCCCAAACTTGGTCCTGACTTCCTGCCTGGCTCTCCGTGCTTACTTCCTGCTGCCCACCCTCTTCCAAACCTTCCTAGCCATCGCGATTCCCTCTCTCCCCCCCCCAGGGCTTCTAAAAAGAAAAAAGAAAGAAACCCTTTTAAAATAACCCACTTCTCTCCCACCTCCAGCCAGCACTTACCTCTTTCAGAGGTCTTCTCCCGGTTCCTGAATTGCTGCTGCAATCTCCTGCTCTGTGAGCAACTGATTCTGCCGTTCTTCAACTGGGTAAATAGTTTTTTTCCTTACTCATTTAAATCAGGGTAGGCTGGGGTCTTCAAATGTGGCAAGCTTAAGACTTGTGGACTTCAACTCCCAAAATTACTAACATGACTGGAGGAGGAATTCTGGGAGTTGAAGTTCACAAGTCTTAAGCTTGCCAAGTTTGAAATCCCCTTATGTAAAACAAGGGTCTTCAAACTAGGAGAAGGAATTCTGGGAGTTGAAGTCCACAAGTCTTAAAGCTGTCAAGTTTGAAGATCCCTGATTTAAAAAAACAGTAAGTGTGTTAATTTTTTCCCTTAAAGAATAGTCATATAAAATTTGGGAAATTTTAGCTGCTTTTCTATTTTTAGAAATCAGCTGCTTTGTGAGGTTGTCATTGTGTGGGTATGGAAATTCGTTTAAATTATGTGAAATGTTATGTGCCTATAAATTAAAGAATTAAATTTTTCCAGCTGAATCTGTTTTGTGAGTGTGTGTGTGTAGTTTTCAGTTGTGTAGGGAGTGTGTTGGGTAGTTTTGTGGGTCTGCTGTTATACACACTCACAAAGCAGATACAGCTGGAAAAATCTAAAAATATTGCTTTAATTTATAGGCACATAACAACATGTCCTAGCATTTTTTGATGTTGATGCTTGCAGCATGCAGGCCAGGGGACATTTTACATGAAGTGCAGTTCTGAGAAAATTAGTAACCAAACGTATAACACTTTGCCATTATTAAAGCTGGTTTTTTTAACTGAGCCTGATTGATGGATCATGGGTTTCAGTGTTCATGATTGCCCTGCTTTTGTTCTTGCCTGGGTCTTTTGTCTTTCCTATCATGGTGGTTAATTCTGCCCAGAATCAGGAAAAGGGGACCTCCAGGTGAATTACCTTAATAATGACTGTACTTTAGTGTTGCTTTTTGTTGTCTGGCTTGTTTGCCTGGGGGTTTCTTAAAGGCAGAAGGGCTGAGATTTCTGTTGTGAGGTTTTGGGTCCTTGGGGGAACAATCCAGAGTTTTTATTGCAGTGGCTTTGTCTGGGGGTTAAGTAAAAAATTGGTTTTCATCTGCAGTATTTTTGGGGGGGACTGGGAGGCATGCTCTCAAAGTTATCTATACATTAACAATGATCAAATACTAATAATATTTGTTTATCCTTTTTACTGAACTTTCCTTATATAATTGGTGTTTTCTTTTATACTTTTACATTTCTAACTTCTGTTTCTAGCCATTGATAAAAGAAATCCCATGTTAAAAAGTATTCTAAGCCTTCTCCTTGATTGTAAATTCTTTAAATTTAATTTTCCGCGCGTTCTAATATTTTTTATTCGTTTTCATATCTTTGTTTTTCCATTGTTGTGCAAACACAATTCTAGCAGCAAATTAACATGTGTAAAATTAAATAGAATACCCAACAAAATATTTCTGGTTTTAAATCCATATGTTGCTTTACCATTGTTTTAACCATGACACCACTAACAGAATTTTAATTTGAGCTTGTATTCTGATTGGTTGTCAGACTCCCATGGGGACATGCAGGGGCAACTCTGTAGGCTGTCCTGAGTCCCTGACTTGGTTGAGCCTTGCTGGGTGATGATGTAATGAAAGGGTTTTGGGCAATTCCTATTATAGCTCTACCTGGAGTAGATCTTTGTTATGTAAAATAGACTGGCCTAGGCCAGAGTAATGGCCCATTAGCAAAGGTGAGGGGGCTGAGTTTCTGCCTCTCTTGAGTTTCTACTTTTCTTTTTAGGGGAAATATTCTCCTTTTTAATATATCCTAAAATATTTCATTTTCCTAGGAGAGGAGTGGGTTTTAACTTCCAAGACGCCCACCAAATAGGCCACACCCACACAGTCACATGACCCCCTAGACCACACCCACAAAATAGGCCACGCCCACAGAACCGGTAGTAAAAAAAAAATCGAATTTCACCACTGCTTCATTGGGTGTATTACGGATCCAGTTCATATTCAGAGTTTTGCAGCAATAATTCAGCGCCAGAGAAATAAACACAGATGGCTGATGCTTCATTTAACATCTTTATAAACGTAAGTAGATTTTACAAACCAGTTGTAGATTTCTCCAACATGGAACAAACTCAAACAGAAACATGTTGTAAGTTCAGAACAGAGCGCCAGTCTTCAGCAAGCAAGCAAGTTAGTGTCATTTTCAATAGATCAGCAGGCAAGCAAGAGGAGAGAAGCAGTTTCATCTCAATAGACAGACTCAGAACTCAACATAGCTGCAGAGTTGCAGAGCTTAATATAGAGCACACCTAGGCTAATTCTAGCCTAGAGCCCTCATTGGCTGACTTAGTTGCTATGCCTCTTCATTGGCTGACCTATCAAGCTCTATTCCAGTTCATGAATTTATTCTGACACTCCTCCCTGGAATAGACATAAATTCAATTACTTTTAATATTCTTCAGATACCTGTATTTGAAGATCCACATTCACAGTTCCCTCCAAATACTTGAGAATTCCTTTTTATACCTATCCAACGCAATTGCGTTGATCCTCACCTTTTAATTTTCCAGTGTATATGTAACCATCAACTCTTGAACCCAAGACCTTCAATGCAGTATTTAAACAGATATTCCAATTCCTGGCTGACTGCTTCAGCCCATAAATGGCGTTCTTCAATTTATATACTGTCTTAGGTCTTTTACTTTCATACCCTGGTGCTTGAGCCATGTAAATTTCTTCCTCTAATTCTGCATTGAGAAATGCAGTGGTTGTGTCAAAATGCCAGATTTTATGGCCAGGTGCTGACGCTAGTGCTAGCCTGATGCTCTCACTCTTTACAGTTGGCGCGAATACCTCATCATAGTGCACATTTTTCATCTGTGAAAACCCCTGTGCCACTAATGTTGCTTTATATTGTACTTCATTATTGGGTAATACCTTTTTCTTGTATACCCACTTGCATCCTATAGCTTTGCTACCCTGTGGCTATGTCATAGACGTAAACATTTCATGTTCTCCCATGGATTTCATTTCCTTGTCCATGTCTTTTTTCCACTTTACTTGTTCAATTTTAGGTAATGCCAATACTCCGTTCCTTGGCTCATACCATACATTACACACTTTAACTTTACTAGCAGAATACCTGTCAGGTGGAATCCCCGTGTTCCATCGCTCTGACCTATGTGGCACTGACTGGTCTTGTGTATCAACCTTCTCTTACTTCATATCTTGTTCAGTTTCTCCTCCCTGAATGTTGACACCATCATTAAGTGAGCTACCATCACTAAGTGAGTTACCATCACTAAGTGAGTTACCGTCACTAAATGAGTTACTGTCACTAAGTGGATCACCATCACTAAGTGAATCATTCCACAAATTTGCATCAGTTTTGATCCAATTTTGTTCTGCAAAGCTTGCAGACCTTGAAAATATATTTTTTTTGCTCCCATTGCTAAAGTGATAACTTTTTAAGCCTGGCTCGTAGCCCACAAACCTGAGCTTTCTAGCCTTTGGTTGCCCCTTTCTTCTAATTGCTTTTGGAATATGCACCCATTCATTGTTTCCAAACACCCTTAAATGTGCTAGAGATGGTTTTTGCCCATATAGCACTGCATATGGAGTATCATTAATGGAGGAACTTCACAACCTATTCACTAAATAATTAGTAATCAATATGGCTTCACTGGAATATGACCTGCTTAGACCAGAATCCTCTAGCAGTGAGTCCTTCATGGTTTGCAAGACTCCATTCCTTCTCTCAGCATCATTATTCTCAGCTGTTATGTAAGGATTTGAGCGTCTGTGTTTTATTCCTAACTGTGCCAACCACTGTTGAAAACTTGTTGACATGAATTCTGAATCTCTGTCAGTTTACAGCTGACATACTTTGTTGTTTATATCTTCTTTCTACAAAGCTTACCCATTGCTTAAATTTCTGTAGCACCTGTTTTACTCTTTAGTAAATAGCAGAACCCAAACCTGCTAAAGTTATCTACAATGACCAGCACATACTTAGCTCCTCCCAAACTGGCTTGCATTGGGCCCACCAAATCTTCATATACCAGCTCTAGAGCTCTAGTTGTCTGTCTTGTGCTACTCTTGCTTACTTAGAATGCCTCGGACTTTGATGCTTTGCATATTACACAATCCAAATATGCCTTACATCCCTTTACATGCAGTCCTTCTGCATATTGGTTCATCTTTTGAACAACTTTAAAGTTGGAATGACCAAGTCTTCTGTGCAAAAGATGAACACATGAATCATGTTTTGCAACATTGCCAAATGTTTGTGCATATTGGACTTTTTGTCCCTGTTAACACATACAGGTTATCATACTTTATACCCTTTGCACATACAATTCCATTTTTCTTTATAAGACACTGCCCATTTACAAATGTGGTCTCAAATCCTTACTAGTGACACTCAGAAAATTATGTTCCATTTCTGGCACTAAGGTTACAATTACATCGTGTTGTGCTTTACAAGTACAGGTAGTCCTTGACTTACAACAGTTCATTTAATGACCATCACTGAAAGTTACATCACCGAAAAAAATGACTTCAGACCTTTTTCACACTTACAACCGTTGTAACATTCCCATGGTCATGTGATTTACAGTTGGATGCTTGAGAACTGACACACATTTACAACGGCTGGAGTCATGTCATTGCCTTTTGTCACCTTCTGACAAGCAAAGTCCATGAGGAAATCAGATTCACTTTTCAAGCCTGTTACTAAGTTAACAGCTGCAGTGATTCACTTTAACAAATGTGGCAAGAAAAGTCATAAAATGGGGCAAAACTCACTTAAGAAATTTCTCACTTAACAACATAAATTTTGGGCTCAATTGTGGTTATAAATTGAGAACTACTTGTATTTTGCCATTCTGTGATGGAAATTCTGTCCTAACTGCCAGTGTAAACTGAGGATTGCATTTGGCATACTTGTGATGCTTTATCAAATAGAGCAGCTAAAGCAGTGCACGTGTTTGGCTAGTTCACTCAGCCTTCTATTCTTTAAAAGCAAAAATATCACTTCCTTTTGTTGTATCTTCCTTTAAGCAGTTTATAGTGATTGAAGTTATAAAGATCTATACTACTTTCTTCACTGCTTCTTCACTCACCCATCACAGACTCCTATGACACTCATCTGTTTGTGTGTGTGTGTGAAAGAGTTCTAGTTCAATATTTGAACCAATAGGGCCCAAACAATATTGCTGGACTAACTAGGTCAGGGTTGTCAAACTCCCATCCCATGGGTTGGATGCATCACGCACTGGCCATGCCCACACCCGGTTTAGCAAAGGAGGGAAAAGTCCCAATATGTCACATGATGCCACTGTGACAATGTGAGTTTGATACCCATCCCCTCCACTTGTGATTGTAGAACTGTAACTTTGTCCCTTGTATCCTTACAATTTATATTGACTGTTTCCTAGTATGATTTGATTGTTGTTTGTACCCTATGACTATCATTAAGTGTTGTATGTTATGATTCTTGATTCTTAACGAATGTATCTTTTCTTTATGTATAATGAGAGTATTTACACCAAGACTAATTCCTTGTGTGTCCAATCCCACTTGGCCAATAAAGTATTCTATTCTATTCTATTCTACCCCTAAACTAGGTAAATCATTTACCTTTGCTGTAGGGAATCATGGAGAGGACCTTAGGAAGAATATTCAGAAACAATCACAAAAAATTACAAGGGCAGAAACTTTTTATAAAGCCCAGGAAAGGAGAATGTTATTAGGAGAAGGATCAAACGGACTTCCCCTGACTTAGTGGTTGTAAGGAAGGAAAATAAAAGATAAGCAGACTTGCAAGACACTGCTATTATGGTCTGTCTCATTCTACTCTTCCCATAGAGCTAGTTTCTTGATCTGGTGTATCTCATTGGATAGAAATCTCTTGCAACCTTTGCAGCACCTCTCTGCCAGTCATTGGTTTGGCAATATTGTCAGTTAGTAGATGTCCTGTCTCTGGTCCATTTTTTTTTCTTCTCCACCTCTTCCAGAGAGATTGACTGAACAAATTGTTCTTTTTGAGCTGCTTTTCTCCCCAGTGTAGCACTTCCCTAAAAAGCAAGCTAACTAGCTCAGTTTTGTCATCTTAGTTGAAACCTGTCTGGCACTGCTACTGATGCCATAATCAGGTTTCAGCTAAAGGGTTTTCTTCACCTCATAAGTGATTCATGAGTTGCATACAGAAAAAATAAATCTACAGAGGACGCTATAGCCATCACTCTTCACACTGCTCTGACTCATCTAGAACAGCAGGGGAGGCTATGTGAGGATGTTTAAGTTTCTGGGTGTTACCCTAAAAGAGGATCTGACCTGGGATGCCCACATTGCAGCCCTGGTCAAAAAGCCCCAGCAGAGATTATACTACCTGAGACTTCTCAGAAAACAACAACTGAATGAAAAACTAATGGTGATCTTCTACCGCTGCACCATAGAGAGCATTTATTTTTATTTTTTTGTTTTTAAAAACAATTGTATTCACAAAATTTAAAACATACAGATTCAAACACATAAAAACATTAATATATATCTAAACCATATTTCTTTACATTTGTTATCGAACTTGGTAAGTCCTAGTTCTTCTTTACACGTTGGTTTAACACTACTCTTCTATAAATAAATATATTCATTTTATATATTGTAATATTTTCATATTATTTAACTATTAAATAAAAAGATATAGTAAACAATACTACTAATAATACTAGTACAAAAAAAGGAAAGATTTACCATAGATAAATTCTACATTGATATAAATCGCTAAGTATAAATTATTTCTTAAATTCATTTACTTATATTCCTTTTTTATCTTCTGCCCACTTATACCATTTGTCCCATACTCAATAATATACAGTATCTTCCTTCCCATTAAACTTAAGTGTAAGTCTCTCCATTTGAACACATTCATAGGCTTTTTGAATAGTAATGTATATTGGTGGTGTATCAGGATTTTTCCAATATTGTGCTAGCAAAATACGTGCCGCAGTTAATAAGTGGATGTCAAATATTTAACTTTGGAGGGGTAATCCCCTTTAATTACTCCCAATAAAAACAGTTCCGGTTTCCACTCCAGCCTACAGTCTATAACTTCTTCTGTCCAGTGTTTTATTTTTACCCAATATTTCTTTACTTCGGAACATGTCCACCACCAAATGGAAATATGTACCTAATTTTTCTTTACATTTCCAACAGCAAGGATTTGCTGTTGGAAATATTTTGGCCAGTCTTGAGGGTGCCAGATGCCATCTATATATCATTTTGTATAAGTTTTCTTTATGTGCTACTGATTTGGTTAATGTCAATTTTTTTTCCAGATCTCCTCCCAAACATCCAGATCAATATTATAGCCAAAGTTTTTTTCCCAGGCTAGCATTGGGCCATTGACAATTTTCTCAGCCATTTCACACTCCAGTAAATAATTATATAATTTGGAAATCAAACTTTTCTCCGGATAGTAGTATTTTATCAAAATATGTATTTTTAACTTCAATTCCATATTCATTTACATCTTTGTTACATCTCATTTTAATTCGAAAATATGACCAATCATCAATAAATATTTCTTGTGTTTCTAATTCCTGTTTTGTTTTAATTATTCCCTCATTATCTATTATTTGATAATATTTTAATTTTTTATTAATATCGTATTTGGGTGCAGCATCGCCTCCATCGTTGAAAACCATGACGGATCTTTGGTGTAATGATTCCTCCTTATATCATTCCAAAATTTTATTAAAGGTTTTTGAAATACATGTCTAGTAAAATATACATTATTTTTGGTATTTGGATTCCATAAGAAGGCATGCCAACCAAGAAGCAAATCATGTCCCTCTAGCTGTAAAATCCTATTATTTCTCAAATCAATCCAATCTTTTATCCATATTAATGCTGCTGTTCTATAATATATCTCCCAGACAGGTAGTCTGAATCCACCTCTGCTTTTATTATCTTGTAAATATGTTTTTTTAATCCTTGCCTTATTTTTGCCCAAATAAATTTCATCACAATCTTGTCTAGCTCTTTAAAGAATTTTTTATCCAGTAATATCGGAATCGTTTGAAACAAATATATATTTTGGGTAGCACATTCATTTTAATTGTTGCTATCCTTCCTAATAGTGAAATTTGCATCTTATTCCAATTTTCCAGTTCTTTTTCAATCTGTTTCAATAATTTTATATAGTTGTCCTCTCACAGATTTAATGTTCTTGCTCTCAGCCAAATTCCTAAATATTTAATTTTATTTACTATATGTAATCCCATCTTTTCTTCTAATTTTTTTTGTTTACTAATTAAGTTTTTAACTAGCATTTTAGTTTTTCCTTTGTTAATTTTTAATTCTGCTAATCTACCGAATTTATCTATTTTATTCAATAAAATTGGTCCTGAGTTTATTGGATCCTCTATTACAAAAACCGTATCATCTGCAAACGCTTGTAATTTATATTCTTGGTTTTTAATTTTAGTTCCCTTAATTTCTTTATTTGCTCTAATTCTGTCTAGCAGCGTTTCCAAAATAGTTATAAAAGGCAGAGGTGAAAGCGGACATCCCTGTCTGACTCCCTTCCTTATCTTCAATGATTTGATAATTTCTCCGTTTACTAATGCATTAGCTTTTTGTATGGCATATATTGCATTCAACATTCTTGCAAAGTTATCTCCAAAATCCATCAAATTGATCTGTTTTTTCATGAAATCCCAATTTAAATTGTCAAAGGCCTTTTGTGCATCCAAGAAAACCAAAGCTACTTGACTATCTGGGTGTTTTTTGTAATATTCCAATGTATCTATTATTGTTCTTATATTGTATCTAATCTGCCTGGTGGGGAAAAATCCATTTTGGTCCGAGTGAATTTTGTTATTAAGTACATTCTTCAATCTTTCTGCCATTACTGCCATAAAAAATTTATAATCCGAATTTAAAAGGGAGATTGGCTGTAATTCTTTATTTGATTGGCATCTGTACCCTCTTTTGGTATTAGAGTTGTATATGCTTCTTTCCAAGATTCTGGGATTTTGGCTTCAAATAATACCTCATTGCAAACATCTAATAATATTATTTCTAATATTTCACCAATCTCTTTGTATAACTCATTTGGTAGCCCATCTAGGCCTGGTGTTTTATTTCTTTTTTGTTTTTGAATCACGGCCTTTAACTCATCCAAGGTTATTTTTTTATTGAGTATCTCTTTTTTATCTTCGGATATTGAAAAGGGAATTCCTTCTTTCAGATACTCTTCTATTTTATTTACATCAACTGTTTCTTGCTCGTAAAGTTCTTTAAAGTATTCTCTTACAATTTCCTTTTTTTTTTCCTGGTCTGTCTCTATTGTTCCATTTTTGTCTTGTAATTGATATATCATTCTTTTCTGGTTTTCTTTTCTTAATTTATATGCTAACCATCTTCCGGGTTTGTTTGCATGTTCAAAATAATTTTGTTTTGTGTATAATAGGTTTTTAATTAATTCCTCTTGGTCTACAATATTCATCTCATGTTTATTTAATATTAATTCATTTCTAATTTGCTCTTCTCCCGGAGTTTCCATTTGTTTATTTTCCATCTTTTCTATTCTTTTTGTTAAAGTTTTCCATTTCTCCTCTCTTTTTCTATTCCTATTTGTTATATAAACTATTGATATTCCCCTTAAGTAGGCCTTCATTGTATCCTATAGGTTTTCAAATGAGGTATCCTGTCTTTTATTAAATTTAAAAAAAATAGTCAATTCATCCCTAATTTTTTGTATATATTCTTCCTCTTTCAGCAATTATGAGTTGAGTGTCCATCTACCTTTTTTATAATTACTATTTTTCCAAATTATTTGCATTGGGTTATGATCTGCCCATATATTAGGTAGAATTTTTAAATCCTGAATCTCTTTATATAATTCGCTGTTGACCCAGCTCATATCTATTCTGGACCATGACTTATGTGGGCTGGAGTAGAAAGTAAACTGAGATATTCCTAGATTTTTCTTTCTCCACGCGTCCACTAATTCTAGTTCTTCGAACATCTCTGTAAATTTTTTAGATAATGTATTCAGTTTTTTATATTGCCTTTGTTCACATATATAGTCTTGTTTATTATCAGTTATTGCATTGTAATCTCCTACAATACAGATTGTTGAATTGCCAAATTCTAATAATTTTTCATACAAAATTTTGTAAAATTCACTCTGGTTTTTATTTGAAGCATATATTCCCACTAAAATTGTCTTTTTATTTTGTATTACCATCTTTACCATTACTATTCTACCCTGTTCATCTTTATAAATTAATTCTGAAATTATATTTTCTTTTATATATAATACTACCCCTCTTTTTTTCTCTTCCGCCAATGTTGAATACGTTTTCCCCAATTTGTTATTAATTAAATACTTTTTATCGCTCTCCTTTATATGAACCTCTTGTAAACATATTATATCTGCTTTTTGTTTCTCTAACTTAAAAAACCTTCTTTTACTCTTAACTGAGTCATTTAACCTATTAATATTTATGGATATCAGATTGACTCTTTTATCCATTCCCTTTCTTGTTTCTATCCTTCAGTGCTTTTATTTGTCATCTGACTTCTCATCCTCACTCCTACTCCTACTTGTCTTTTCAACGCCTCCTAATCTTCTTCCCTCCCCTTTCTCCTGTCTCTTCCCTTATTTCTAATTTGTAGCTCTTCTTGACTAGAACCTTCATGATTGTCTCTACTACTCATTTCTTCATCTATTCCTCCTATTTGATCGAAAAAATCTTGAGCTTTAGATATACTATCTACTTTCACTCTTTTCTCTTTCCATATTGCTAGTATCCCCCCTGGAATAATCCATCTGAAAGGTAACTTTTTTTTATTTAAATAGTTTGTTAAGAATCCATAGTCTTTCCTTTGTTCACGAATTCTCCCTGGTACTTGTTTTAAAACAATTACTTCTCTGCCTTTATGTTTTATTCCTTCATCTCTAGTAATTTTGTATATTATATCCTTCATCTGTCTCCTGGCAAATCTTATGTGTACTTTATAGGGGAGCCCATGCCGTCTTGCGTAACTCGTATATACTCTATAAACATCATCCAACTCGTTCACCATTTCCTCTTTATCTCTATTCAAAAGTTCCACCAGCATCTCCGCCATCACTAATGGTAAATTCTCTCCTCTCTCTTCTTCCACATTTTGAAATCTAAGATAGTAAGAGGCCTTGTCCATTTTGAGATGAGTCAAAGTCTCATTAGTCTCTTTATTCTGTTCTTTAATTGTTTGTTCCATGCCTTCCAATCTCTTTTCCATTTGACTCACCTGTTTTTCAATCACTTTAATCTTCTCTTCATTTATTTTGATCAGTTTCTTGGATCTGGCCTATTTTTCCATCCAAGTTTTTGACTTCACTCCTCATTTCCCCTAGTTCATTTTTTAATTCCTCTTTCATCATTTCCCTTTCTACTTTACTTTCTGAGTGATTTTTTGACATTGATTTCTGTAATGTCAGCATCATACTTTGGATGGACATCAATGTAGATTGAACTGACTGCATGCTGGATTGAGGTGTAAATTTTTCTGGCTCCAACATCTCGTCAATCATTTTTTGAGTCAATAGTATTGTAGGAATAGATGAAGTTGCCGACAGTGTTGTCTTTCTTCCTACTTTTGTAGTAATAGTAATAGTAGATGTACTAGTCATATCTTTAATAATTTTTTGTTGTTTCTCCACTATCTTTATGTTCTCCCAGGTCGCATTTCCTATTACCATCAGTCTTATTTATTTTTTATAATTCTACTTTCTTGATTTTATAACCCCTCTTTTCTTTTTTGATCTTATTTTAATACAAATACTCAAAACAGTTGTTTCCAATTAACAGATACCAAAAGAAACTGAATTCTTAACTTTTCTAATAGTTCAAAAATTCATTCAGTTTTCTTTAACTATTTAAGTATTTATATAGTCCTTATATATTTCATTAAATTAATTGCTATATTCATTATATTTCCAATACTAATTCTTCAAATATATTATAATATATAAGTATATAATAGAATTTCAATATAGTTTCTAATAGTTCTAATAGTTTGAAATTTCCTTAGTAATCCAGTCTTATCAGTAATGAGTTCAGGTCTCAAATTTCAGTTTCACCACTCTCAGTTCAGCCTAATACTTCCGTCGCTTTCCTCCACTCTCAATCACAATGTCCGCCTCCACAAATTGCACTGTCACTCTCTTATTCGTTTTTAACGTTTACACCAATCTACTGTTCTTTTCTTTAAGTTAATGTTTTCGCAGTTTACTCAAATGGCTGGAGATACAGCTCTTTCGCTACCAAAAACAATCCTCTCCCTTCTTTTTCATTTTGTGTTTTAATAACAAAGTTTCAACTTTCTCTGGAGCTATGGGTAAGCCACAATCTTGCCGTTGTTCACTGCTTTCCCTTTTCCACTCCGGAAATTCACTCACGGATTTATTTACCCTTTGGAACTTTTCTTCAGTTGTAATCCAATGTCAAATTTCCTTTCACTCCCTTCCTGGACTCCAAGTTCCACAACGTCTCTCTGCTTCCTTCTCACAACTGTTTCGCCACGTCTTTGAGACAGCTAGAACAGCTGGCTTGTTTGCCCTGCATTTTGGGCTCCCTTCTTTGCTGCCCGGCTTGCAGCACCAGCCTAGCATAGAGAGCATTTTAACATACTGCACCTCTGTATGGTTTGCCAATTGCATAGTGGCAGATAGGAAAGCACTCCAGAGGGTTAATGTCATTGCCCAGAAGATCATTGTTTGCCCTCTCCCTTCTTTGGAAGAGCTTTATAGCTCCTGTTGCCTTAGGACAGTTCAAAACATTATCAAAGATTCAGCTCATCCTGGGAACCCTTTTTTTGAAGTATTACCATCTGGCAGACGGTACAGAATAATAAAAACAAGGACAAATAGGCTGAAAAACAGTTTCTATCCCAGGGCAGTAGCTCTTTTGAATTCTGCTGTATAGTGCAGTGTTGGTGTGGTGTCGGGGGTTTCCGGTTCAATGTGTGAAGGGTGAAGGATGTGTGTTTGTGTTTATTTTCATGGTGTTTATTTTCATGTGCACTGAAGATGGTGTTTGGTTTCGTTGTATGAGGTGCAATGACAATAAAGTAAACTAAACTAAACTAGGCAAAGGGTGCATGCCTTTCAATGCATGCTCCCCTTGGTGTACCTGCTTACTCTCTTTTAATTCCTTCCATTCAAATGAATGCAACTATAAATATTCTCTTCTTGTGAATTATACCAGCATTAGAGTGAACATTCCAAGGGATAGGGGAGCAGGGTTAAAGGCTACAAAACATGTTCATTATAAATGATATTAAGTAACATTTCTGTGATCAGTTGATACTCCCTGGAGTTTCCTAAAACCTTTTACAGCAGCTTGTGTTGCCTACTTCTTGTTTCTTCCTGGGGGAAAAAGATACAGGAGGGGACAATGATGCAGCTTGATCATACAGGCCCTGAATTTAATGCATGTGTGGTCTAGCCAGCTGTATTGCTTCTGCCAATTTAGAACATAGAGAACATAGAATAATAGAGTTGGAAGGGTTAATGGCTTTTGACAGCATGCCCAGGCTTTCAATTAGCTTGAGCAGCTGCTCTTAGTTTGCCTCTCAGCTGATGTTTTTGCTTTGGGGTTTTGGCTTTTCTTAAAAAGGGGGAATGGCTGTTTTAAGTTTTCTGTATTGCTTTAGTGGTTCCTGGCACTGTCCTTTTGGGGTGTACTTCCCTCACTCTTTTTGAAAGCCTCTAGTGATGGAGAACCAACAACTTCTCTAGTGATGGAGCACTCACAACCTCTGAAAGCAAGCTATTCCATTGATTGATTGGTCTCACTCTTAGAAAATTTCTCTTTAGTCCTAGGTTACTTCTCTCTTTCGTTAGTTTCCATCCATTGTTTCTTGTCATGCATTTTAGTGCTTTTGAAAATAGATGGACCCCCTCATTTTTGTAGCAGCCCTCAAATATTGGAACAGTATTATTTTGTGAGTGCTATTTTATTGTGAGTTGGGGAGATGTTTGGCAAAATTGATTCAATAGAAAAAAGAGCATGGTTGAATTTGCTTTTTAAATCTTGTCAGCACTTCTCTAGATAAAAATGAAAGATCATTAAAAAGATCACCAGTATGGGTAGAGCTGGAGCAATTTTTGCACTGTCAGTTTGAAACTTTCCAATGGAAAGAGCACATAAAAGAGGCATGATTTCCCTGTCTTTATATAGTTGACTAGGTTATGCCAGTTTGATGAAAGATGGATGTCTCAGCTCTTTTCTCCCTGAGATCCTCTGATTTTTGCACCCTGGTGCCTCCACCTTTCTGTCTTAATGTAGCTGGTTAGTGGTTTCTGCTGCAATTGCCTGCCAGTCACATGGATGTGTTTACCTGATATTTTCCCACATAACCCTGGCATGTGAGACAGGTAAGAATTTCACCGGCTATGCCATCATTGAAGAATAAACCAAAAAGTAGAGAAAAATGAAGTGGATAAAAATGAAATAAATGCAGTAGTGTAAGGCATGTGACAAGGCTGTTAGCACCCCTTCCAGTGGTGGGCTCAACTGGTTTAACAACTGGTTCTGTAAGCGCAAGGTTCACACAGCGTTCAAAATACAGCAATTTAAAGCTCAGCTGCTTACCTCCTAGAGCAGCCCCTGTAAGTAGAACAGCTGAGGCATGGAAATCAGCTGTGCCGCATGACTCAGCTGAGCCAGAAAGAAGAAAATATAGGACAGGATAGAGCGGGGGTGGGTGGCAGGGCCAGTTGATGGTCAGAACTACTGGCTCGCTAGAACCAGTCCAAACTGGCAGTAGCCCACCCCTCCTTTAAAAGAACATCATTCTCACAAATGATTGATTTATTTTGTTATATGTTTATCTTGTCTTTATTACTTTATAAGGAACTCAAGGTGGAGAACTTATTTAATATTCCTTCCTCCTCTTAGTTTCCCCACAACCACAATCTAAGAAGTGGTTTGGGCTGGGAGAGAGTGACTGGTCACTCAGCCATTTCTTCAAGCCTAAAATGGGACTAGAACTCAAAGTCTATTGGTTTCTAGGCCAGCACCTTAACCACTCCTTTGTTTAAAAAGGAGGAAGGAATGTCAAAATAACTTGTAAGAATTGCATGCAAAAAAAGGGTTGGAGGAAACAAACTTGCAAACCTCACAGATAAATTTCAGAATAATCTCCCACAGAATGATGCAAAAGACAAGACAGATTGTACCAAATTACAATCTGAGATGGACCTATTGATAGGAAAGGAGACTAGAATGAACAGTAATGTTCTGCTTATTACTCTCTGGATGGGTATAAAACAGACAGAGCAACTCCACAATGCATCCATACAAAGTCTTTTTTATTGGGTCATCAGGCATCCTTATCAACTCACATTTATGACGAGGTTCTTCTTAATATCCAATCCTTTGCATATCTGCATTATGATGTAAAAAGATAATAAACCCTCATCCTTATGATGATTGAAGCAGCCGCATGGTAATGGGTTCAGGCAAGAGTGAGGGAGCCTCCCCCAATGCACCAAGGGTCAATTCAGTGACCAATCAAGGTTACAGATGTGGCCACATGACATGGACTACATTTCCCAGGATACCTTAACTACATTTACCATGATACATTCCTTTAAGATAACAGCTCTCAATTCCTAACTAACTATCCCAAATCCCATTAACTCTAAACTGTCTGGACAGCACAAGTAATATTGATTTCATCAAACCTGAAATCAAGATGTTTGTTATTTATTTGCACAAGGTGAGCATTCTTTTTATTTGAAAACTGCTCATTCCAGCGTGGTGAGCAGTCAGGCATGACAAGGAGTGGCTGGGAGGAGAGGGGCTAGGTGTGGCCCGGCATGGCAAGAAAAGACCGGGTGAGATGAGGTGCCCCTTGATGTGAGTGACATTGAGTTGGCCACACACACACACACAATCACATGACCATGCCTACCTAGCCGATCATTAGGGTAGAGAACAGGTTGTTGAATTATTCAAATTCCACCATTGGCTAGTTGCATCAGTGGCTGATCTAATCTAGCATATCAATTAATGTTTAGAAAAAGCCAGTGAAATAATATCTTATATTTCTGTATAAGTTTCCACCAAACAGTTCTATCACATTCAAGAAGGACACATGAAATTCCTTACGAAGTTCCCTTGACTTTGATCATTAAAGGAAGCATAGCCTTGTTAGTCTAGGATAATCAAAAATAAGAAGGGATTTTGGTAATCCAAAAAGGTGCTACAAGGTTTGTTTTGAATGGGTTCACTTTATATAGAACAATGAATCTGTTTGAATTTATATCATGGCAACTTCTAATCTATTCTGTGTTAAATAACAGCTTTTGAAGGAATGTAGCTTGGGAAGACCTGTGCCAATTTCTAAAAGTTATCTTAATCTTTAATTACTTATAATTATATAATTTCATAGTGTAAAAACAAACAAACAAAAGCAAAATAAAACAAAAGCAAGTATAGAAATCCATCTGGATGAACCTCCATCAGATTCTGAACATCCAAGTACATTTGGCTATTTCTAGAGCAACATAAGGAGCACCAAATTCTTTCCAGATCTTGGATTAAATTGTGAACTGAAGTATTAAATGTACCTTTACAAAATATACTATAAATTGTTTGGCGGTAGAAATGATTAATGGATTTTTTTTTTATTTTTATTTTTAAAAGAATACCTCTATATGTAAAAACTTCAATTTCAATTATCTATTATTATTGCATTAAGATGAGCTGTTGATTGATAATTCAGATTAATCAATTTTTTACAATAGATATATATATATATATATATATATATATATATAATATAATCTACGTTCCTCACTCAAGATGCATTTTTAAAAATATATTTATAAGGTTATATTATAATATGTTATCTGCCTTAAAGATGTTCTATAAACTGGTTTTTAAATGTTATCATTTTTCCAGTAATTTCAGTTGGTAAAAGCTGTCTTTTACAAAGTAGGCTTTTAGGTTTGGATCCACCATTTATACTTGTATACAATCCAGCTTAAAGTGGTCATATTAAAGAGAATGGTATATGATTTCAGATACTCATCTTCTCATATAAAGAGTGCTGTATATGTCCTGTTGTTCATTAAGTTAGATCTGTAAAATAAAATGTGAACAATAAGTAAGAAACAAATTTGTATCTGTACATGTCGTGTAATTATTTTTTAAACTTGTTCATCTGATCTACAGCAGAAAACAGTCTGCAATAATTTTAAGATATCAAACTACATGTGCAAGACGATTCTGAAAGTCAGTACCACCATTTTTAAATCAAATGGTTAAAACTACTCAAGTGACTCAAGAACTCTACACCATTTTATCACTGAGCAATTTCTATCTTTTTTAAGATGACTTCTGACACAATGACATATAATAAACTTTAATAATTTAATAGCCATTCTTGATATTTTGTAATATAAACTCTGGCAGTCAGAATGAACTCAAAGCACCAACATTTTAAATATAGGAATGGGGAATTACATGTAACCAAAATTTAATTCATCCTCACAGGGGATACACTTGAGGGAAGATGGAACACAAATGCAATGAATAAACAAACTCACAGTATCCTCAGACAACACAGCCAATAGAATAATACTGGGGACTGTAGCAGAGCAATGCCAAGAAAAAAACCCATGTTTATTAACTAAGATTTCCAATAAAATGTCCACTATACGTATATTTGATATTATCCATACATTTCGGCAAAAAAATTGTATTAATTGCAATTTCAAATGCAAACCCCATCATATAATAAGATTCCTGTGATCCAAATGAAATTCAGAGCAATGGGAAAGAAGTTCTATGGGGAGTGGGGTTAATACTTAAACACAATGAGGCATGGGACAAGGAGGCATAAACTTCACCCCCAATGGTGGGGTTCATAAGTTCCCATCACCAGTTCTGTGGGCATGGCTTGGTAGGCATGGCTGCAGGGGTGGGATCGTGCAACTCGATCGTGCACCAAACATGCACTTTGCGCACACATTAAAACAGTAAAAACTAAGCTACTGCACCTCTCAGCTGTTTAGCATAGAAATTCAATCCACGTCAAACAGCTGAGAGGTTAAAATCCCAGAGAGGGATGAAACCCATCAAATGGCTAGTGTGACCCACTGTCGTTGGGGTGGGAAGGTGGGAGCTGATTTTTGTTCTTGTTTTGTTTTTGTTTTGTTTTTTTCCAAATTTTGTTCTATTGTACTTTACTAATTTATTTGATTCTTTTTGTTAGTTGTTATTGTTTTTATTTTTACTTTTTGTTTTAAATATGATTTTATATTGTGTAAGCCACCTTGAGTCGCCATGGGTGAATAGGCAGCAATATAAATCAAATAAATAAATAAACAAATAAATAAAATAAAAAGGACCTAGGAGCACGGGTGGATGGGTAGGCCCAACTGCAGAGCATCTGAGAGATTCGGAGTGAACTGGTTTTCTTCCAGCTGATCTTTGGTGCTATAGGTATGCCAGAACCAGGCCGAACTGGTAGAATACCTCCACTGATTGCCCATCATTTCATCTCTTTTAATCTGATGCTGAATCCTGTCAGATTCCAAAATAAAGAACAGGACATCCCTATGTCCTGAGAATGAAATGACTGAAAATCTAATTTAACTTCAATGGGCTATTTTCATTTATTTCATTGTGTTGAGTGCAACAAATTTAATCAGTGTGCACCCTAAAGTTTTCAATAGAAAGCAAGTAATTCTTAGGTTGGATCTAGTAGTCTCTTGAAGTCAATAGAATCTCATGTAGTGATGGATAATCAATCAGTCTCGTGCAATTCATTTCAGAGGGTCTTCTTGTTCAATCTAAATTTCCATTTATTCTAAGCTTAGAAATATTTCATGGGATATCTTATTTTACATATAACATATAATGTATGATTATACAGCCATGGTGGCATAGTGGTTAGAACACAGTATTGCAGGCTAACTCTGCATTTTTTCTGCCAGGAGTTTGATCCTGACAAGTTCAAGGTTGACTTACCCTTCCATCCTTCCAAGGTTGGTAAAATGAAGACCTAGATTGTTGGGGCAATATGCTGAGACTGTAAACCGCTTAGAGAGGGCTGTAAAGCACTATGAAGTGGTCTATAAATCTAAATGCTTTTGCTATTGCTATTATCAACAGATACTAATTTAGTTAATTTTATTTTTTGTTCTGGCCCTGTGGCTTCTGATAGGTATTTATAAATATGCATGTAGACACATGAGTAAGGGGATAAATTGCATATGGAAATTCAAAGAACAGGAGAATATTTCAATTTGAATTCAAATGAAATAAATAAAATAAAATGTATGGGTGTTCATTTGGAACCATTCATTTTGAGGCAACTAAATTTATTGACTGAGGCCAATGGAATCAGTGAAGCTTACTGGGTTTAAAGTAGAGTTTCTACTTATTTCAGCTCCAGCACAGCAAAATCTCCTGGTCTTCATCTTGGAATCTGTTAGGATTCATCAACAGAGCAGAAGAAATGAAATCCTGGTAGATTCAGCATTCCTGTTACCATTCTTCATTTTAAAGTATTACCCCCGTCCCCATTGTGCTTCTTTCTCATTGCTCTAAACAGAAGGAATTTTATTTATATCACAGGAATCTTAACAAAATAACAGAGTTAGAAGGGACCTTGAAGGTATCCTAGTCCAACCTCTTGCTCAGGCAGAAAATCTTATACCATATCAGAAAAATGGTTGTCCAATCTCTTCTTAAAAGCTTCCAGTATTGGAGCATTCACAAGTTCTGGAGGCAAGTTGTTCCACCTATTAATTGTTCTGTCAGAAAGTTTCCCCTTAGTTCTAGGTTGCTTCTCTCTTTGATTAGTTTCCATCCACTGCTTCTTGTCCTGGCTTAAGGTGCTTTGGAGAATAGCTTGACTCCCTCTTCTAACTGCCAACTCCAGAGATATTGGAACACTGCTATCATGTCACCGCTAATTCTTCTCTTAATTAAACTAGACATATCCAATTCCAGCGTTCCTTCTTTATATGTTTTAGCCTCCAGTCCCCAAATCATCTTTTTAAATTGTGGCAACCAAAACTGTATGCAATATTCCAAATCTGATCTTACCAAAGCATTATAAAGTGGTATTAACACTTTACATGATCTTGAATCTATCTCTCTGATCATGCAGCCTAAAACTGCATTACTAGCTAATAACTATTGGCTTTTTAACAGCTGCAGCACACTCACATTTAACTAATTATCCACTAGGACTCCAAGATCCCTCTCACATTTACTACTATTTAGCCAGGTACCAGCTACACTATGCCTGTGCATTTTGTTTTCCTTTAACCTTCCCACTGAGGTGGTCCCTATTTTCTATTTGTATTTTTACATGCTTTCAAACTGCTAGTTGGCAGAAGCTGGGACAAGTAACGGGAGCTCATTCTGTTATGCGGTGCTAGGGATTCAAACCGCCAAATTTCCGGCCTTTTTGATCAACAAGCTCAGCGTCTTAGCCACTGAGCCATAGCGTCCTTATGTGTGTTTACATACCTATTTATAAATATCTGTCAGAAGCTACAGGACCAGAACAAAAAATAAAATTAACAGAATTAGTAACCACTGATAATCATTTATTTACATGTAAAATAAGGTGTCCCACGAAATATTTCCAAGCTTAGAATGAATGTAAAAATAGATTGAACAAGAAGACCCTCTGAAATGAATTGTACAAGATAGATTATCCATCACTAAATGAAATTCTACTAACTTCAAGAGATTACTAGATCCAACCTAAGAATTACTTGCTTTCTACTGAAAATTTTAGAGTGCACGCTAATTGAATTTGTTCCATTGAGGCAATGAAATCAATCAAACTAGCCCACTGAGGTTAAATTAGAGTTTACATTCATTTCAGGTCTAGGACAAGGGATCTCCTGTTCTTTATCTTGGAATCTGCCAGGATTCAGCAACAGACCAGAAGAGAGGAAATGATGAGCGACGTTTGTGCCTCCCTGTCCCATGCCTCCCTGTTTTTAAGTAACATCCCCCCTCATAGTGCTTCTCTCCCATTGCTCTGAACAGAAAGAATTTTATTTAGGTCACAGGAATCTTAAGCAGTGTTCTGATTCAGAAGAATTGCCAAAGACCGAGTTGCCTTAGAATCCACTACCTCAACAACTTTATACCACTTACAGTATGCCAGTGCATTTGGTTTTTCTTGCCTAAATGTAGAACCTTACTTTTTTCACCATTGAATTTCATTTTGTTAGATAGCACCCAATGTTCAAGTCTGTTCTATTAATGTTCAATTAATCTTAATGACTATATAAAAAGATGGCGATCGAGGCGAATGCCTAACCGCATCACTGGAGATGGGGTCTGGGGTCTGGGGCCAACGGAGCCACGATCTACCTCAACCAGGACTGTTGAAAGGTTTCAGAAGGTTCTGAGAACTTGCTGGCAATCCCAAGAGTGAGCAGAGAGGGTGAGCCAGGACATCATCCCGAGCGGAGAGCCTAAGACTCCATTCTATAGGACACCATTCCGAATGGGTGAGACCTGAAAGAACTGGGACTGGTGGATAATGAATAAGGTGTGCAGAGAGCAAAGAGCGGATAGCGGAAAGCAGATAGTGATAAGAGCCAACATGAGCTGTGAATAAATGAGAGCAGAGAGTGTATAGCGGAGAGCAGATACAGATAAGAGCCGGGACAAGCTGTGTTTAGATGAGAGTTTGATTCAGACACTTACAGAGAGACTGATTCTGGGAGTGAAGACTGACTGGTGTAGAATGTGAAACTGAACTGCAGAGAAAGAGACAAAACTGAAAGGGGGTAACCCTAAACATCCAAAAGGGAGTTGGGACTGGAGGAGAGCAAGAGACTGTAATTCTAAACAGCCACCAATTGGGGAGAACAAAGGAGACTCACAGAGAATTGATAGTCTCCATATAAATCACCCAGCTCCATTTAAATCACCCAACTGATTAGTCAGCCTGAATTTAAATTTCCACTCAGCTGATTGGACAACCTCCACTAAACCCCCACCCAAATCTCATCCATTCCAAACTCCAAAGTAGATGATTGGTGAGCTCATTCAAATCTTTTCCATTCAAATCTATCAAACAGCAATGCTTCCTCTTTAAAACAAAAACAAAACAAAAATTAAAAAAATTCGTGGCTTTAAGGAAAAACAAAGGAACTTTACACAACAAACCTCCAATACTTCACACAATACTCACACTGATTCATTGAATTGATAGAGATTTAATACTATATCATTGACTATCTAATCTATTGATTGATCGATTGATTCTTAGTAATAAGTTGATTGATTGCTTTTTAGTAATAAGTAACCTTACTTTTGATTTGTTCTCTAACTTATAAATTAACATTTATTAATTACTAACATTAATTAAGTAACTGTCTATCTATCACATTAATTAGCTATTGAAATTGTTTAGTATACTATTGTCATTGCCCATGCCAGGCAGAAACTCCACAAACTCCAAATCCTTCACTACCAAACAATGACAAAAAAAAAATCTCTACCAATGACCTCCCAGACTTCTGTATATGCTTCAGATATCTTTAAATCATAACTGAAAGCAAAAATAACATCAAATGCCACCTATGTGACAATCAAGCCCACCTTGCCTGCTTAAACTTAAACAAAGACATAGCTGATCTCCTAAAAGCATCAGATACTTTCCCTTGTCTATGTCCATTATGTTTTCCTAAACTAAACAAACCAAGTACCCTGCCTGACAGAGTTGATAGCATAGAATCACTCATGCACTCAATAGAAAAATGTTTAGCAACATATTTTGAAACAATTATACAAGAAAGCCTAATTTCTCTTGAAAAAAAAATACAGCACTGATAAGCAACTATTAATCACCTCAAAATCAAATCCCAACTCAACAACATACATCCACACAAAAATCAACTACCACAACTACTACCTCAACTACAACCACAACTACAACCAAAAATAACCACCAAACCACAACCACAAATAATTACTATCCCATCAAATAATTCCACAAATGATATCCCATTACTCATCAGAGACATCATGGAACGTGATCAGAAACGTCCCAATGCCATTTTATTTGATCTTGAAGACACCAACGAATCAGACAACATCACCAAAGTTTGCAATATCACAAGCAACTCAAATACTATAAATATCTCTTCTGAAGATATCATTGAAATAACCAGAGATGGCCCTGAGTTCAAATAAAATGATGGGTCAGTGGCCTCAAAATTTTGTAGAGTTGTATGCAAAAATGAGTCCAGCAAACTCATATTCATTCATACAATAAACACCATTGCAAAAACCAATCCCAACTACAAAAAACTTCATTAAAGACCAGACTTATCCATATTGCAAAGAATCCGCTCCTGTGAACTCTGCAATGAATTCAAAAGACATCTAGACAATGGAGAGAAAGACCTGTACATTGACCACCGCACTGATTATATCAAAAATAAGTCACACAACTCCACATCCACAACTCCACATCCAACCCTACCTCATCCAATCCACCATCACTCAAAACCAGGCACGCACACCCCTAACTACCTCAATTCCAACTACAACTGGCCTTAAATGCAAGCTACTCAATACAAGAAGCCTTGTGAATAAAATACCTGAATTTCTCCTCCTACTAATTATGGCTAAATTTGACATCATATTTGAAACATGGCTCAACGCATCTCTCTCTGACTCCATTACCACAATAAGGGACTATCATGTTTACCGATCAGATCGTGAAATCTGTAGAGGAGGTGGTGTTGCTATCTTCTATAAAAAGTCCCTACATCTAAAAAGCATCCAAGTTACCCAGGAACTTGCTCTTCCTGAGACCATCGTCTGTGACCTGTCCTTACATATCACATTTCTATTCTTACTATGTTACAGAGACCCTGATTATGACATCGAACATATAAACAAACTAAATTCACTACTAATATGGGCAACATCCTGCCCACACACTTTTATCTTTCTTGGTGACTTCACTCTACCTCACATTAACTGGACCCCAAACGAATGTAAAATTGAACCCACACATGCAACCTTCTACAATGCTGTAACAAATCTGGGACTAGAACCACTAGTAACCAACAATAGTACACTTAACAAATGCCTCGATCTCATCTTCTGCAATAATTTGAATTCAATTTACAGAATACAAATTAAAGAACCCTTTTCCAACAGTGACCACAGCATGATTGACTTTTGTCTTAACGTACGCCCACACAAAAATCAACACAACAATGTGATCCACAATTATAACTTCAAAAAAGGCAACTATGATCTTTTAGACAACGATCTCTCATCCCTTGATTGGCAATTTCTATTCATTGGATGCAATACTGTTGACAACAATTACAACATATTTTTACTTGAAGTCAAAAGAGTTATCAAACTATATGTACTAATAAGAACTCCCAAAACAAAACAAAAAAAAAATACTACCCATAACAATAAGGAAGCTTCAATCCAAAAAGAGATCACTTTGGCGGAAAAACAAATCTGGTCACATTGCCAACTTTGAAAGCCGATACAAAAATTTATGATACCAGATAAAGACTGAATGCACCAATTATCACATTAAACAAGAGTAAAACCTTCTACGCACCAATTCCACCCACATTTTCTACAATTTTATAAACAACAAACTAAAAGACTCAAGGTCCATCCTACCTCTGAAAGGACCTAATGATAAAGACTGCAATGATGACATCATTAAAATCAACCTCCTTAACACATTCTTTGGCTCAGTATTTGTAAACAGCAATGGATCGTGCCCAGTATTTTCTAGTTGAACCACAGACAACTACAATGATCTAATACATATCGATTTTACAGAAGACAATGTTGAAAAAGCACTACCCAATCTAAAACCATCTCTATCTATTGGACTGGATGGAATATGTGCCTATTTCTTAAAAATGCTATCCACTGCCATAGCCAAATCTCTAAGCATAATCTTTGAAAAATCTTTCAGGACCAGTTCCTTGCCAAACCTATGGTCACTAGCCATGGTCATCCCCATCTTCAAAAAGGGAGAGCCCAGCCTAGTTGAAAATTACAGACCAATCTCTTTATGCTGCATCACCTGTAAAATCATGGAATCAATTATTAACCAATCCATTATCCTCCACTTAGAGACAACAACCTACTCTCCAATAAACAATAAACAATTCAGAAAAAACTATCCTGTAATCTGCAACTCTTACACTGCAAAAACATATGGACTACACAGCTCAATCTGGGCAAAGCAATAGATGCAATCTACATAGACTTCTCTAAAGCCTTTGATTCAGTGATACAAAACAAACTAATCCTAAAATTAAAATCTTATGGTATCTCTGGATACCTCCATAATTGTCAATAGTGGTGTCCAACAAGGCAGTGTTCTCAGACCAACCCTCTTCATACTCTACATAAATGATCTCTGTAAAAGCAACTGCATTCTCTTTGCTGATGATGTAAAACTATTCAACACCACGGACAAAACTGCTATCCTTCAAAAAGACCTCGACTATGTATCAGAATGGCCAAACAAATGGCAACTTCAAATCTCAACAAATAAATCCTCTGTCTTACATATTGGCAAAAAAAATCAGAAAATAAAATACAGGTTGAATAGTCAATACCTTTTTGATGATCCAAACTCTGTCAAGGATCTTGGGAGTACTCATTTCTAATGATCTAAGTGCTAGAGCCCACTGTAACTACATAGCCAAAAAGGCATTAAGAGTTGTTAACCTAATCTTACACAGCTTTTTCTCCGGTAATATTACACTACTAACTAGAGCATGCAAAACATTTGCTAGACCAATACAATAATACAGCTCATCAGTCTGGAACCCACATTACATATCTGATATTGGCACAGTTGAGAAAGTCCAGAAATATTTCACAAGAAGAGTTCTCCACTCCTCTACTCGTTGCAGAATACCTTATGCCACCAGACTTGAAATTCTAGACCTAGAAAACCTAGAACTATGGTGCCTTCGGTCCAATGTAAGTATAGTATATAAAATCATACATTGCAATGTCCTACCTGTCAATGAATACTTCAGCTTCAACCATAACAACACAAGAGCAAACAATAGATACAAACTCAAGGTTAATCACACCAAACTTTGATTGCAGGAAATACAACTTCAGCAACAAAGTAGTCAATGTTTTGAATACTCTACCTGACTCTGTGGTTTCTTCCCCAAACCCCAAAAACTTTAACCTTAGACTGTCTACTATTAACCTCACCCCTTTCCTAAGAGGTCTGTAGGTGCATAAGCGCACCAATGTGCCTACTGTCCCGGTCCTATTGTTTCTTTATTTTTCTTATATGTATCCATTTCATGTATTCATAACTATGTTTGTACTTTTACCTATTAGCTTGTAAGCGATTGACAAATCAAATAAATAAATAAATGTTTAAATCAAGTCTGTTAAGATGTATTCTGGTTTACAAGAAATGTAGAAGACCAAGTTACCTTAGAATCCATAACATCCACAAATTTAGCTGCCAGACTTAGATTTTTTACAAATTTCAAGTGATTTTTAATACATAGATATAGATGTATAGGTATAAAGACATAGAAAAAGGAAAGAAATGTTAATATTGGTGAATTAAAATAATTTTCTGAAAATATACATACAGGAATGCAATCCGGATAGTTAAATTTTCCACCCACACAATAAGCTCTTAATATTCTGATATTTGGAGGTCGTTTATAGCCTCTTAAACATTCAAATTCCACTGAATTTCCCTCCGCAGAATATATTTTATCCGTGTTGCTCCACTTCAGCCTTATATTGTGTTCTCTCATATCTTCTTCATTTGCTGTGCAAGCAGCTGCAAAAGGACACAGATCAGATGACATATAGAAAGTTTTAGATTGAGGAATTCATTTGATAAAGTAATTAAAGTTTAGGTTAGAAATTCTATGTTGCAATAGGTTAAAACGATTAAAGATCTAGGTAAACAGATCCCCCCCTTTTTTTGCCTCTCATGAACTAATTATCAGTTGTGATAATTAGTTTTAAGCAAGACAATGTTACATGTATAAAAGGAAAAAGAAAAATATTTTAGTCCCCTTCTTCCAAATTTCCTCATACTGAATGTCTGAATTAGGAGAAGACCAAGTTCAGGCAACTTCTCTTAAAATGTCATCTCATATCTTCTTTTTCAATGTAGATTAAATGGGACTAAATTTGATTAAGTCACAGAGTCTGCCTCCATACTTAACCTATTTTAAAAAACAATAATTTTAGTTCTCTAGAGATTCAACTAATACTATCATTCAAAAAAAAAAAAAAAGCCGAATTTTGGCTTAGGAAAAGCAGAATTTCACCAGGAAGGTTTAACAAAATTGAGGACAACATTTGTAAATGGCAAAAGATCTTGCACAATTCTCCATTATGAAGCAGTTTCTCCCAGAAAGTTATTTTATCTTGGTTCATAATACTACCACTTGTTCTGTCCAAGGCTTTCTGAGACCATAATTAAGCACACACTTAGTCCAAACAACTCTCTTTTTATTCCAACACTGGTAATTATGTTCATTCCCAGCCCATAATGAGTCCCAAACACTCTCTCGAGATAAGCACCCACCTTTATCTCTTGCTGCCAACAACTAAAGTGCCAAATGAACTGTAAAAAGCCAAACGGAGTACAAAGTCCACACAGAGCTTCAAGGTTTAATCCTAATAGAGCAAACAGCGTTGCTTCCTGCAAAGGTTCTTGTTCCTTTGCTCCTCCTTTATATCTTATGGGAGAAGCAATCACCTCCAAGCCTAACTCTCGACTTGCCCCTTTTGTCTTAACTGTTCTTGCCTTCTGGCAGCTCTGCACAAACGCGCACCGGGAACTTGTTCCTCTGCCACGCTGCTGTCATATTCTGGAGGCTTCGGAGTCAGTATATAATTCCCAGATAGTCTTGGCCCCATCTCTGTATCAGATGCAGGACCATCGTCTGAGTCCTCCCCAGACTCCTGGACTGGCCCATTTATTCCCCACTGTTTGACTCTGCTGCCATCTCCACAGGCTGCCAGCGGACCACAACATACTTCTAATTCAATTACAAGGAAGTAAAATATCTTCTGCCACTGAAATAACAGCTCTGGTGTCATGAAATTTATTCTATTCCCAAAGTACAATATTTCTCTATAAATAATAAATCTATAAAGAATTATAGATAATACTTATACCTCTACATGTTGGTGTTTGTGACCAATGACCATGTTGACAAGTCACTCTTGGAGAACCTTCCATTGTATAGAAATTTTGGCACTGATAAGTTACAGTTTCAGACGAGAAATAGGTTGGCTTGGGTGTGTCCACAATGTCTCCATTGTCCACAATAGGTGGGCGTCCACATTTACTCCCCCTTTCTATAACAGATACAGAATCTATTGAGCAACACCACTCAGGATTACAAATATTATTGTATAATCACACACAGGGACACATTTTAAGCATATTCTTAAGAAACTATATTTCAAAATTATACTAATTCTTATTTTTAAAAAGCAACAATGCCTTACAGCTTGATTAATTGATAGGCAGAAAATGATTGCTAGTGTTGTCCCTAGTATTGTTTTTCCACTTTAGAACTTACAGTGTTATTACTTTCTTAATGCCTAAACTCAGCTCTGTATTTAAATGAATAACAATTGCTTTGGGAAAAATGGCATCTCCCTACAAGGCGTTCTTAATTTATTCCCCATTCTCCATTAATAACTGTTCAAACTCTGCACAAATAAATTGTGTAGTTGTATTGGATGTTGTGTCATCCATGTCAGTATTGAAGTGATGGGAGGCTTGCAACACAATAAAAGCAAGAATAGAAAAATATTTTAAAATTATAAACATTAAAATTAATAGAAATTGATTAAAACTAGGAACCAGTACCTAAGCAGTACAGTGGTGGAATCTTAGTCTACCAGTCACTCCCAGTGTAAAGTGCTCCATCATGGCCCCAAGCCAATTGGCTAAGCCAGATTTTGAGGCAAATCCAGAAGGCCTAGAGCAGGGGTAGTCAACCTGGTCCCTACCACCCACTAGTGGGCGTTCCAGGTTTTATGGTGGGCGGTAGAGGTTTTGTCCCCTACTTTATAAATCACCATTACTGTGGAACCCCTGGATTGTTAGAAAATTTTACTACTAACAGAGATACGTGGTAGGTATAAAAAGGTTGACTACCCCTGGCCTAGAGGGTGAGGGTATATGTGGCCTCCAGCAGCAAGATTTTCCAGATTGTGGAGGCATGGCAGAGAAGGACCATTTACAAGGAGATCTGCAGCAAGTTCCTTTTGCCAGAGTAGCTGGGGTGGGTCAATCCCATTGGGGTGAAGCAGTCCCCTCAGCCATGAATGGCTTTAAAGATGATAACTAGCATATTAAATTGGACCTGGAAACAAACCAGAAAATAGTGCAACTCATGTAATAGTTTCATATGCCATTGAGCAGGCATTGTGAGTCTATGAGAACCCAAAAGTTGTACACAGGATCTGGGGCAGTACAACCCCATCCAGAACTGAAATTTTAAATTCACAGATCCCAAGTTCCAAACAATATAGTCTTACCAGTGTTCAAACCTGTTGTCCCCCATCCAGACACCCATATCATCTAAGGAGGAAACAGACTAATGTCTCCTTAAAAGGTCCCAGGGATGCCCCCTTCTGCAATGATATATTGATCACCACCTGGAGGTCAACATCATGAGGTTTTCACCAATCAGGAGAGATATGGATTTAATATGCAGGCGCTTGCACTGACAGCCTTGAGAACCTTGTCCACTTCCTCAGATTTAACAGAATCAAACTGTTCCCAGATACCTGGGTAAGTGCACTTCCTAAAGAACCTGCTTTATGCCTGGTCCAATGTGAGATTCAATTTTTTTTTTACTACCGGTTCTGTGGGCGTGGTTTATTTGGTGGGTATGGCTTGGCGGTCATGTGACTGGGTGGATATGCTGGGTGGTCATGTGACTGGGTGGCAGGGGTGGGATCCGACAGGGTTAACTACCGGTTCGATGATTTATGAGGTTTGGTGATTTACGATGTGCTTTCTTGCAAGCTGCACACGTGCGTCTGTAAGTCGTCATCAGCACGCTGCAGTGCACAGAACCAGCCTTTGAAACAGCACTTTTTTCTTGCTTTTTAAACTGCAGCTGTGCCTTGCATGGCAGCTGAAGTTGAAAAAGCAAGAAATAAAGATCAGGTAAGAGCCCGGGCGGGCAGGTGGGCAAAAACATCAGGAGACGTAGAACCGGTTCTACGTCTGTTGCTCTTCAGAGCTACCGGTTCTACAGAGGTGGACAGAACTGGTAGAAATCCACCCCTGCTAGGTGGGCATGGTCAACTTGACATCAATCACATCAAGGGGTGCCTAGCCTGGCCTCTCCTCGCCTCAAAGAGATACAATTTCTCTCTCTATTTATTTACTACTATTGAACATTCAAAATACACTATTTAATCTTATGTATATATGCCATATGTGTACATACATATTATCAGGAGTGGGATTCTACTGGTTTTGACCAGTTCTATAGAACCCCTTGTTAACTTTCTAAGCAGTTGAGAGAACCAGTAGTTAGAAGCAATCTCCTTCTGTTTTTTCCCACCCTTATTACATTCTTGCCAGTACGACCAGGAAGCAAGAGGCTATGTCGACTGCATCCCCCAGGGCAGCCGTCCCTCCCTCATGAGCAATTTTGCAGAGTACAGGCCACCGCTGTGACATCAGCACGAGTTCCACAGGCTGGAAGGTGCGGCTGATGGCGGGAAGGAAGATCTGCTCTGGCGAGGTTTGACTGCCTTTCAGACGCTGCTCTGGCTGCCACCTGCTCGACCTCTGCCTGCCTCAGATCCTGCATCAGCACATGACAAGAGGACATGCCACTTCCAGGCCAGCCCGACTGGCAGATGAGCGAGTAGACGACCCTCAGGGGGGCATTTTTTCTCAGGCTTCCCACATAGAAGGCCCATGGAAGCCAAAGCTGCGCCCGAAAGGCAGCCAAGCCTTGCCATGCCCACCCAAGCAGTCTTTTGGCTGACTGCAGCAAACACAGTGTGGATCTTCCTTCCCTACCATCAGCATTAGGGCTTGCTCACAGCATTCTCACAGCAGTCACCTGCACTTGGCCTAAGCACACAGGTCAGTGGGCAGGAGTGGGAAGGGGCAGCAGGCAAAAAGGTGATGCAGGCGGCATAGAGTCGTGCTCTGGTCAGCCCCTCCCACACCTGCTCCTAGCAGGCAAGGCCCAGCAGCTGTGGTGTATCTAGGCAAGGGGCAAGATCCAGGCTGGTGGGGGTCTGAGCAGCGATGGGTCAACCCTGGCTCTGCTACCAGGAATCCAGGAAAGCTGGAGGCTAGGGGCAGTGAGGGGAAAGCTTGCTAGGTCACAAGTGCCACATGGGATGGAACCACGGTGCTGGTGGCTAAGCAAGCCAGACAGGGACAATTCGGGGAGAGGCAGCTAGCTAGGCCTCAGCCAGCATCCCTGCCTGGGATGGGGCCATGCCAGTGGGGAAGCCAGCCAGCTGAGCCCGGGAACAGTGTGGGGGACCCGCCAAGATCCAGAAATGGTGGTGGGGTTGTGAACAGCAGGCAGATCAAGGTTGCTCAGTTGGGTCACAGGCATCAGATGGGAAGGCTAGAATGGTAAGGCATGAGAACCTAAGCATGCCACATAGGAGAGGAAGAGTAACTGGGTGGGGCGAGCAAGGTGAACGTCGGGTGAGCGAGCATTGGGCAGGTGGGGCAAGCAAATGAGCAGCAACCAGATGACTGGGTCAGGGGCATGGCCAGCCAGAAGTTACTACAGGTTCAGAGACCCACGCCAAATCCTTCCTATTGGTTCACCTGAAGCGGTACAAACTGGCTGAATACCACCACTGGTCTGGTCTCCTACTGAGAATAGATACAAGCAACTTTTCCCATCACATGGTCCCACATGATCCTGAAGATGATTACCCATGTCCTCCTTCCCATCATATAAGTTACAATGCAAATAATAGGTTGAAGGATGGAATTGAAAGGTATGGAACTGAATGCTACTGGTATTAGCATCAAAGGAAAAGTCATAAAAAAGTAGTAAATGATGAAAAATAGTAGGGGTGGGCAAATTTGATGCTACATCAGGAGAATTTCAGTGATAACTGGTTACAGTGTTTGACTAGACCTTCGTATCCTGGAGGAAAATAAGTGAATTATGAAAGAGTGGGAAATTTGTGCAATTATTACACATGGATTTTTAAACTTAAATTAGAAGATGCTATTGCTCCCATGGAAAGGGAAAGATAGCAAGAGTAAGTGAAAAGCTAATGTTAGTTTATTATTTGTTAGTTAGTTTATTATTTGTTCCTGTGAATGTACCTGGGAGAGAAGTCTGAAAACTTACAAAATGTGACAGTGAGCAAAATTGGGGAAGGGCAGCAGGCTTTTATGCTGGGCAAGGAATATACAATTAACATTATTGTCCTTTAGCTGGAGAACAATGAAGACATTCTTAATTACTTAAAATTAAGAAACATTTGCATGTGAGATATAAATTCTATTATATGTTTCTTGATTTAGGAAAAGTTTATGTTAAAAGGAACAGGCTTAACATTATGGAATATTTTGTGTAGAGTTGAAAGTTGGTTGCTGAATGTGATAATAGAGAGGTATTAGAGAGAAAGCAACCGTTACAATTAAGGGAACACTCAACTAAGCAGGAAGTTAGATATGGATATGTGACACAGATACCCAATGTTGCATAATTATTATAGATTCCTTCATAAAAGTATAATGATATTTATAAAACTTATGAGCCTGCATTGCTTGGGGACATGAATGTGAACACACTTTCATTTATGGGTGAAGTCACAATGTTGGCTGAGAATGTAATGATTTGAATGAATGTTAGATATGTGAATGGTGCAATGAGGAGCAATGTAGGAAACCCTCAAATAATTAAATTTGAAAGGGAAAGGAGAATGGAAAAAATGAAGCAAATGGGTCAATCTACATATCTTGGTAGAGTGTGAAAACAGATGGAGAAGTTAAGATAAGTAATATGTGTAATATATATGAGATTTTTAAAATGATAACCAGTTTTATGTTCTATGGCATCATAGGATTGAGAAGGAGAGGCTAACTGTGAAATAGAAATCCATGTTTGTGCTCCAGAAGACACATACTCTTCCAAATGAGAAAAAACTTCTAGTTATAAAATGAATTGAATAGATTTATACAACTAGAAATTCAAAATTTTGCAAAAGAGTGGCAATGTTAATGAAAATATATTCTACTTCCACAGTTCAATAGGGACATTAAATTTTACAATTCTAAAGCCTTTTCAATATGACGGAACTTTTTCAAAATGACATGAAAGAGCCAGTGAAATAAAAGCAAATTCATTTCCAGTTCTAACTTCAGTTCTACATAGTAAAGATCTGTAATAATACCTGCACAACGTGGAGTTTGTGTCCAACGTTTGTTCGAACATGTAACGAAAGGAGTTCCAAGAAGAGCATAACCTGGGTTGCATTGATACTGTACCTCCTCCTGGGGCAAATACTTTGCCTTTATTTCACTTGTAATCTGACCATTTGGAATTTCAGAGGGAGAAGAACATCTTACATCTAAAATGGAAATAAAAATGGTCCCATTCAAATAAAATGCACTTTGTTTTCCTAAAGCAAATGTCTGAAAACATACTCTCACTTTTGAAACCAAAACTGTCAACACACACCATATAGCACAGAAAATACAAGGGTGATTCTGCAGACTTGAGGCTGCTTCCCTTTGAGTGAGGAGAGTGTGAGGCTACAGACAGAGGAAGCTCCTCTTCTCCTGCAGCACTTGTTTCTACTCATCTTGAAGAAATGAAACCAGGTGCTTTCAATCAATGCTGTCATGATATTTCATCTGCCGTAGATTAATGGTACTGTTGCATTTGTGTAACTAATTTTCTCTGAAACTTCTTTTGTATAATGATTGTTAACTTGGAGGGTGGAAGAATCTATATTCTCTGATTTTGTTTGTAAAAGCTAAAGAAGAATACAATGTTGATAAATAGTTGGTAATTGTGTATTAGAGCAATTCTGAAATGTTATATTAAAATCTGGATATCCTCCAAAAAATTTAAATCCTTCTATGAACTACATACAGAAAAGAAGCTGTCTAATGAACCTCTGCATGATGAACTATGCTGGCCTTTTCCTTCCAATACAGTCCAATCATGGAGCATGCAACTGCAATCCCCTACCCTAGGCTGTGAGGGAGATGGTCTCAATATCCTTTGCTGATGTTTAGAAACCATCAGATTTGGGTGAGAGAGAACAGATTAATATAAAGGTTACTTAGTCTGTTCTGTTGTTTTACTATTTTTACAGTTGATTATACTGAGGGTGATGTATTTGGTTTTTATACTCTATATAAGCAGCTAACAGTCTCTAGATTGTGATGGGGTAATAGTGAAGGAAAAATAAATAAGCAAACAAGCTTGATCATTCAAGGTAGGCAAGGCAACCATGAGTGCTATTTCCAGACATAAAAATTGCACTAATCTAAAATCTGTCCCTCATGACCTCACATAGACTGGATATCTAGGCTGACATCTCCTCCCTCTGATTAGGAATTGCTGAAGCAGAGGAAATATTACTAAGACTATTGAGCTGCATTTCTTTTTGAACAGAAAAGAAGACCTTTCCCATTGGAGGAACTTTGGTGTCACCCTGTTTCCCAGCCCTCCATGTCTCTACCCTCTAGAGCTCAAGATACCAGTTACCATTGGCAAGAGTCTCCCCACCCTTTCTAATTATTCTGAAGAGTAGTCCTGCAATTATGTTGTAACTTAATTTTATTCCTGACTAGCTAAAGGCTATATTTTGCTTCTGTTTGCTGGCCACCTGAGGGGGAATGGGGGCCTATGGGTTGGAAGTTGGGCAATTGGGGATGAGTGGAAAAATGATGAGTGTATCAAAATGCCCACAGGCTTATCAATTTGTCAATCAGAAAAACTAAGAGCAGTGACACAGAATCAGCTCATGTTGGGGAGAATGGTTCAGATTAATATTTCATTTCTGAATTTTTTTAAAAATGTACTCTCCATGTGAATGTTGTGAATCTCAGCAAAAATATAGACCATACATTCCTACCTACACATCTTGGCAAGCGTGACCACTTCTTTTGTGTACATGTTACAACAGCTAATCCAGATATTTCAAAACCATCATGACACTGATAATTTATTTTCTCGCCATTCAGGTACTTCTTCGTTGTACCTTCAACAATTTCAGCATTTGCAACTGGATGCGGTGTGGGACACGTTGTGTCTAAATGGATAGAGGATACAAAACTTCAATTTTCTGAAGTGGTTCAAGAGAGATAGAATATAGGCCAAAAATAAATTATGACAAAATATATCATCAACATTAGACCAGCTAAAATCACAAAATTGTTCACATGTTGATCAGTTCCAATAATGCTTCCATTGGTTAATTTAATCTAACCTTCTTTGGCCACACAATGTAAAGAATCATTCAATCTCTTGAACAACCAATGCCTGTTTGAGGCTGCATAGATTGAAAGAGTAAGACAGCAAGTTGGGCCTCTTTCTTTAAGCATCACTTTTCAACAATGTTGTTTCGAAAACAATTACCTTGAGAAGATCAAAACTAAAATTACTGTACCTTTACAAGTGAAAGATCCTATCCATTTTCCTCTTGTACATGTTTTTCTAGTAGATTCTTCAGTACCAAATCCATGATTGCATGTATAATTTATTATTTTTCCAGAATCATATTCCAGTTCTCTTTCTTCTTGCTCCAGTGAAGCATTGGGAATTTCTGGGGCACGACCACATGACTTTTCTGGAAAAAGAAAAGAAAAGACAATTTTCAGTACAAATCGATTTATGCCAAGATTTCTTTAAATATTAAAAAATCAGCATATCATTATCAATAGCAGTTTTAAAAAGTTAAGATGCAAGAGCCCTGTTCAGTTTACCCTAACCTTTGCAAAGAATTCATTCATAGGAGACTGACTGTTTCAGAAGTCCAATGCATTTTTAAAAAATAAAATTCTAAATACAGGTAGTCCTTGAGTTATGATCACAGTTGACCCCAAAATTGATGTTGCTAAGTGAAATATTTGTTAAGTGAGTTTGCCCCATTTTACGATTTTTGTTGTCACACTTATTAAGTGAATCATTGTATTTGTTAAGCTAAGTAACACGGTTGATAATTGAATCTGGCTTCCCCATTGACTTTGCTTGTCAGGAGATCACAAAAGCTGACCACATGAGCCCAGGATACTGCAACCGTCATAAATATGAACCATTTGCCAAGCATCTGAATTTTGGTCATGTGACCATGGGGATGTTGCACCAGTTGTAAGTGTGAAAAATGGTCATAAGTCACTTTTTTCAGTGCCGTTGTAACTTTGAATGGTCACTAAATGAACTGTTGTAAGTTGAGGACTATCTTTATTGCAGAAGATTTTGAGAGATAATCTATATGATTAAGTCAGAAGAGCATAAATCAATATTGTATTAAGTATAATTTATTGTGCATTTTCTTTAACAAGGGAAAAAAACTGAAGAAATTGATTAAAGTTTGGTTTTAGATTTGCATAACTGCTTCTCTGCCCTGATTTTCTCAAAGAGAAACCACAAAAAGGGTTTTGAAGTATTTCGGGATTTATTAAAATTACATTCTAAAAGCAAATTAATAGAAACCTGCTGATTGATTTATACTATACTTCGAATTAATTCTATACTTTGAATTAGAAGTAGAGTGATTTTTAGACTGTGCACATATGTTTGATTTTCGTAGCGTTTGTGTTTTAGTTTTAGCTGTGTTCATTGCTTAGACTCAGAGGCACTTTTGTGAGATAGTCAACTATATACATTATTAAAATAAGTATTAAATCACTTTAAAACGTTTTTCTTTAACTATTTTCAAAGGAGGAAACCAGGAGCCAGGTTCTGAATGACCATTAAACTGAAGACAGAAGTTATGTCCCATTGAGGCCCTGATAGAAGCAAATGTACAAAAGCCTAAAAACAATTGAGGAAAGCCAGCAGGTAACTTTGGCTTCAAGCACCAGGTCATACTGACAAAAAATTAAGACGTCCAGCTAGGAATTATGCATTAAATTTAATTATTGATACTCTGTGGATTTATTATTTCTCTTATACCTGTTCTACAAGTGTGCTCAATAAACTGTATGTTTCTATGTAATCTGGAACCTTTTTATAGGCTAGTTCCCCTAAATTAAGGACAGACTGATATTATCCAATCTAGAGCTTTCTGTTGTTCATTTTATAGGAGAGCCTTTTCAAATGCTGTTGAAATTTTAGCAACTTTATATTTCTTTTAGTGGGGAGGTTGCCATTGGAATTATTTGAAGATAATTTTTTGTACATTTGTGTTTTTGCTACCTCGTAAGATTAATCTCCCAAGGTGGTGGTGGATGGGGCTGTTGAATTCTATAGTCACATTCTCAGTAGACAGGAATAGGAGGAGATATTAGAATCTATTTCATTGTTTAACCTTTACTTTTTTTCTGTTTACTTCCCAATAACAAGAATCAGGTCTTGAGTATACAGACTTTAAGATTTCCAGGCTTTTGTCTTTTCAGCTCTGTCACTACAGCCGTAACTCAAAATAATTATGCATATATTTCTGAATACTCATGGGTGATAATCGTACTCTTAGGAAACACTCAATTCTTAGATCATCAAGGTTAGCCTTATCTATTCTCTATTTATGTACTAATCAATTACTACCAACCTGCCTTCAACCGAGGACCTGTATACTGCACAAGTCAAAAAGAGGGCTGTGAAAATATTTACAGACCCCTCACATCCTGGACATAAACTGTTTCAACTTCTTCCTCAAAATGATGCTATAGAGCACTGCACACCAGAACAACTAGACACAATAACAGTTCTTTTCCCAAACGCCATCACTCTACTAAAGAAATAATTCCCTCAAAACTGTCCAACTATTTACAAAGTCTGCACTCCTATTACTATTAATCTTCTCATCACTCCTTATCATCCATCCCCTCCCACTTGTGACTGTATGACTATAACTTTGTCACTTGTATCCTTACAATTTATACTGACTGTTTCCTAGTATGATTTGATTGCTTATTGTACCCTATGACTATTATTAAGTGTTGTACCTGATGATTCTTGATGAATGTATCTTTTCTTTTGTGTATACTCAGAGCATTTGTACCAAGACAAATTCCTTGTGTGTCCAACCACACTTGGCCAATAAAAGGATTCTAATTCTAATCCAGTCAAGAATGGACTTAACTACTAATGTACCTATCAGGTTAAAATCAAGCATTTATAAATAACATTTATAGACTCTGAACTTCCCTAAGGTGAGAAAGGCATTATTTAAATCTAGACATAATACCTTTTCCTCTGCATTACTGCAAGGCAGATAGCTAAAATTCCATTATCATCTCTGCTCCTGAGTTGCTAATAAGACAGAAACAATAAGAGGTGTCCATTGCACTGTACTTTTCATAAGGTCATTCATCCTATAAACATATAGCGTGAACGGTCTTATATAAGGTTATTTCAGCTCTATTATACAACTGAAAAACTGGACAGGCACCTGGATAAGTTTTTTAACAAAAAATTTGAAAGTCTTATCAGTCACTTGATAAATAAGCTTTGCAGTGGAAATTAGAAAAAAGCTGCTATGGAGATAACTTTCTGGAATGTTCCTTTAATTTCATTGTGTTATAGTTTTTAAAGATTATAGCTTTAATGTTAAAAATATACTATATTCTTGACAATATCTCTGTTCTGACCCAAACCTGTTTCCAAGAGAGCAAACACAAGACAAAGGCGGCAGAACCACCTTTTAATGTTTCATCTATGAATTCTGTTTCTTCGCAGATAAAAGGCTGCTTCCAACTAATTAGCTCTGACAAGAAAGAGCCTTGCCAGTTTTTTCAAGCTGCCAAAAAACAACAGATAAGAAATAATTTACAACACAAGAGTCTTCAAATACCAACTGTAATGTCCATGAGGCTGAGTTTCAAAATGTCTTTGCTTCCTACAAAGAACGTTTGCTGCACAGCTGCCTTTTACCTTCTTGAAGGTAAAAGCACAGCTGCCATTACCTTGTAGCCTTACTCCCAAGTCACCCATTGTGTTGTAGCTCCTCTTTCTTGCAAGCAATCCTGCATGCACGTGCACTTGGCACAGGCTCCTCGGGAACCTCCTCATAGCTGCTGCCAGACTCCACAATCTCTGAAGGCAGCAGTCCACTCCCTAATGGTCCTGATCCCTCATCTGAGTCCTCGCTTTCCTCAGCCGTCCGTACCTGCTGCCGGCTAACCACAACAATCTCTCATCTTTAAGATACAATTGGAAGAGTGTGCAGAGTTTACATTTGTGCAAACAGCACAATCTGAAAGGAATGTTGCCAGCACCTCTAAAGTAGAGCACCAGGAGTTTTGGAAGAAACATGTTCCAAACTTCAGTTAGAGACTATTAACAGACATGAGGCTGACAAAAGAGACCTTCAATTCAGTCAATCAGTCTGTCTGCTAGTTTCTCTGGTACATTTCTCAGTCATTTACTAAGATGGGCAACTATAGAAATTGAATAATAAAAATATAAATAAATATATATATCAAATCAATGTTGGAAATGTGAAGTACACAAGGAAACATTTTATTATGTGTGGTGGACTTGTGAAAAAGTTAAGAAATTTTGAATATAAAAACATACAGTGATTACAAACAATTTTAAAGATTAATATCAGAAAAACCCCATAACATGTTTAAATTAGGAATGATGTATACTGAATCAGAAAAGACTTTAAAAAGATTACTTTTGTGTATGATAATTATTATATGCACAAAGTTGGAAGAGTACTGAAATTTCCACCATGGGAGAATGGATCATTAGAAGTCAGAGCTAGTAGAAATGACAAAACTAAGCTGTTATAAAATAAAATAAGTCATAACATTTCATAACTTTAGGAGTTTTTTTCTTCCTTTTCTTGGACCTATTTATTCATACCTTCTTTTAGGTTTGTCTTTTCCTTTATGTAAAATTTTATACAAGCATGTATGTGTGCACACGTACACAGACACACACACTAGCATATGTTCCAGCCTTTGTTACCTTTAGTTCCATAACTGCAATCTTCTCTAACTACCAGTTTTGCATTCAAGCCAAACAAAAATGAATGCCTCAGATCTCCCAAGCCAGAGGTGGTATTTAGCAGATTCTGATCAGTTCTGGAGAACTGGTAGCAGAAATTTTGAGTAGTTCGGAAAACCAGCAAAACCTCTGACTGGAGATTTTACAGTATCTTTCCCCTGCCACGCCCACCAAACCATGCCCACAGAACTAGTAATAAAAAAAATTGAATCCCACCACTGTCCCTCCACCCTATCTGGTAAGAGAAACTTTTGAGAGATTGTATGTATTTCTGGTAGACCCAGTGAGAAATGATTCCTGTAGATTCGAAGAGAAAGGTCTTTGCTTTTCCCAGAGAAAGCATAATGCTCTCCTGCTTAAAAAGGCCCAGCAACTCTAGTAGATATCTTGGAGATAAAACAGGGTAGCCAGAATAGCACTGAAAATAAAGGCTCAAAGGAAAGTTATACTAATGAAGACTAGACACAGACAGGCAAAAAAAAAAAAAAGTGGGGGTTACACTGCTGTGCTTACTTGCTTTGCATCTTTTTTGTTATCACATGGTACTTGCCTAAATTATCTACACTCACCATCTCTTCTTTGGCGTGGAGGCCTTTAGGAAAGATAATATTTGAGCTGATTTATTAAAGTAGTGGCACTTATTTTGCAGGTTCATCTTGAAAAATAATAGGTTTTTTTTTGCCTGAACAACAGAGGGATGGTGCAGCTGTGTGATGTCCAGATTACACTTTCTAAGTCCTTTATAAATTGTAAATAAGAGAGATTTTGAAGTCAGAACCCTGCTCTGACAAGGACAGTTCTGAGATTAATGCTTGAGTCCATACATGTGACATTTTAAGACCTATGAAATCTCAATATTTATATAAAAAACCCAAATTCCTCATTTATGCATTTTCCTTGTCCCATTTCTAATATCAGCATAAGAATGAAAAAAATGCATGGATAACTCTTTTTTAGAATTCAAACCCAGTGTTGGCACTTCAGTAGAAAAAAGTACTGTTTCTTACCTTTGCAAACAGGTAGCTCAGACCATTTAAAATTTTCACATCTTACAGGATTTAACTGACTAAGTTCAAAACCTGGAGAGCAACTATACTCCACAGTTTCACCAGGAAGAAACATTGTGCGGTCCCCAATTCCTATTATACCATTGTCAATTTCAGGAGGAGGTTTACATCGTAAATCTAGAAATAGGAAACGCAGGAAGGTTTGTTAATGAAAGAAATAAAATATCATAAAGACATTTCTATTGCATCTGTATAGCAAATCTCTTTTAATAAAACATGATTCAGAAAACAAAATCGTTATGTAAAAAAAGAAGCCGCAAGTGAAGAAGTAGTTGCGAAAGACTCAAGATGCTGCCAATCCTTCCATCCTAAGCTCCACTCTCTTGGTCATGTGATTCATAATGGAGTATATACTTAGAGTCTTTACACATCAACTGCAAGCCATTTTACTCTCCACGTGAATTCTCCTCATTTCTCCTAATAGCTGTGTATGTTCCTCCACAAGCCTGTATAAACAAGGCATTACTAACTCTTGCTGGTCAAATTATGGAGGCTGAAGCCAAACACCCAGGTTCCTTTCCCATCATTTTAGGAGATTTCAATCAAGCAAATTTAAGGAAAGAGCTCCCAAAATATTTCCAGCATGTAAATTGTCCCACCAGAGGCAAAAATACTTTAGACCACTGCTACACAACAGTAAAAGATGCTTATAGGTCTTTACCACGAGCAGCTGTGGGACACTCTGACCACTGCATGATTCACCTTGTTCCTGCCTACAGACAAAGACTTAAAACCATTAAACCAACCATTAAATCAGTGAGGACTTGGTCAGATGAGGCAAAGCTGAAACTCCAGGCCTGCCTTGATTGCACTGATTGGAAAGTTTTTGAAGATGCCTCTGCAGACCTAGATGAGCTCACAGATACTATAACATCATATGTTAGCTTCTGCGAAGACTTATGTGTACCAACAAGGAACCTGAAAATGTATAGCAACAATAAACCTTGGTTCACAGATAAACTTAAGGAACTACGTCGTTCCAAAGAGGAAGCTTACAGGAAAGGTGACAGAATGCTATACAACCAGGCCAGAAACATATTAACAAGAGAGATCAGAGCAGCAAAAAGAAGCTACTCTGAAAAGTTAAAGAACCAATTCTCAACAAATGAACCAGCAAACATGTGGAAAACTCTTAAAAACATCACTGGCTTCAGCAAACCTCCTTCCCAGGCAGAAGGAAATCAACAACTAGCAGATGACCTGAATGTGTTCTACTGCAGGTTTGAAAAGAAACTACAGCCATCTATCTCCACAACACACATCTCAAACACACCAACAATAGACAAGCCTCCTACAACTGGCCCCAATCCATTGGGCTCATAACCTCTGGTGATCACAGAAAAAGAAGTGCAAGATCTATTACACAGACAAAAGCCATGAAAAGCACCAGGGCCGGACAAGATAACTCCTTCTAGCTTAAAAGTCTGTGCTGAGCAATTGGCCCCCATCTTCACCCGAATCTTCAATAGATCACTAGAGATGTGCTATGTTCCTTCCTGCTTCAAACGTTCTACCATCATCCCAGTGCCAAAGAAGCCCTCCATCAAGGAACTGAATGACTACAGACCAGTTGCTCTAACATCTGTTGTTATGAAAATCTTTGAAAGGCTTGTGCTGTCCCACCTGAAAACCATCACGGATCCGCTGTTAGATCCCATGCAGTTTGCATACCGAGCAAATAGATCGACAGATGATACTGTTAACATGGCTCTGCACTACATCCTACAACACCTTGAATCTCCAAATATCTATGCAAGGGTCCTCTTTGTAGACTTCAGTTCAGCATTCAACACCATCATTCCAGACACTCTTCTAACTAAACTAAACCAACTAGCAGTACTTGAACACACTTGTAAGTGGATCATAAGCTTCCTAACAGACAGGAAGCAGCAGGTGAAGCTAGGCGAAATCACATCCAATATCTATACAGTCAGCACAGAGGCCCCCCAAGGCTGTGTGCTATCTCCACTTCTCTTCTCCCTATATACCAATGACTGCATCTCAAATGATCCATCTGTTAAAATACTGAAGTTTGCTGATGACTCAACAGTCATTGGTCTCATTCGAGACAATGATGAATCTGCATACAGAGAGGAGGTTATACAACTTGCCTCGTGGTGTAACCGGAACAATCTGGAACTGAACACACTCAAAACCATAGAAATGGTGATAGACTTTAGAAGAAACCCTCCCATACTACCACCTCTTACAATACTAGACAACACAGTATCAACAGTAGAGACCTTCAAATTTCTAGGTTCTACTATATCATATGACCTAAAATGGACACCTAACATTAAAAACGTCATCAAAAAAGCACAATAAATAATGTTCTTTCTGTGCCAACTCAGAAAGCTCAAAGTGCCCAAGGAGCTGCTGATCCAGTTCTGCAGAGGAATTATTGAGTCTATCATCTGCACCTCTATAACTGTCTGGTTTGGTTCTTCAACCCAACAGGACAGATACAGACTTCAGAGGATAATTAGGACTGCAGAAAAAACAATTACCACCCACCTGCCTTCAATCGAGAATCTTTATACTGCACGAGTCAAAAAGAGGGCTGTGAAAATATTTACAGACTCCTCACATCCTGGACATAAACTGTTTCAACTCCTTCCCTCAAAACGACGCTATAGAGCACTGCACACCAGAACAACTAGACACAAGAACAGTTTTTTCCCAAAAGCCATCACTCTGCTAAACAAATAATTCCCTCAACACTGTTCAACTATTTACAAAGTGTACACTACTATTACTGTTAATCTTCTCATCACTCCTTATCACCCATCCCCTCCCACTTGTGACTGTAACTTGGTTGCTTGTATTCTCTGTTTCCTAGTATGATTTGATGTTGATTGTACCCTATGACTATCATTAAGTGTTGTACATTATGATTCTTGATTCTTAATGAATGTTCCTTCTTATGTATACTGAGAGTATTTAAACCAAGACAAATTCCTTGTGTGTCCAATCACACTTGGCCAATAAAGTATTCTGTTCTATTCTATATACAGCAGGGGGTGTCAAACTCACGTGATCATGTTATCATCACATGACGTATAGTAACTCTTTGCTAAAATGGGGGTGGGCGTGGCCAGCACATGATGCATCCAGCCCACAGGCCATGAATTTGACACCCCTGATATACAGCATATACAGCCCCTAAGCTTGCCACCATATACAGACACAGGGAGAAGCAGAAACATAGAGAAATAATTTTAGCATCCATGTACTAACCCTGATCTGACTCTCAGAGAAATAAAGAGGCAACATACACAATGTGCAAATAACCTGATTAGTCTCTTAGACTAGAGCACATGCATACACAGAAAAGCCACTGTGGACAAATGGCTGTGAAGAATTCCATCAGTCATGCTCTGGATGTTCTCCTGACCTTTTTGTTTCTTACACTTTATCTGTAATATCCAGTTTATTTAAAACAAAGGCAAAACCAAGCATACAAACCAAGACAGCGTGGAGGTGTTCGCCATTTTCCAGCTTCGCACTTTATTTTTTGTGAGCCACGAAGAAGAAAATGTTCTTGACACTGGAAGCTAATTTCTTCTTCGGACTTGTAGGTTCTCATTTCAGCTACATTTATGGCATTGGGAAGTTGAGGTGGTGGAGGGCAGTTTCCTTTAACAAAACAGCTTATAATTAGAATTTGTTTAAAATTAGAGCTGAAAATTATCTTATTTCTACTTTATCCAAAGAAGATAAATCCTAAATATTTTCTTAGGAGGCTTTTATGTCAAATCTCTTGTCTACAGTGATTGAGAATGCCATAATCACAAAGAGATTGAATTTCTAATTATATTTGTATGATACAATTATCAGGGCTCATTTTAAGTCAGACTTTCAGTCAAATTATAGGATGAAATTTGCTTCATCCAGTCGATAAGTGGCCGTGTAGCAGAGCTGGAAAATAAAGGAATAAAATATCATAATATCAAATAGTCTTTAGAGTTTTAGAAGCTTTCTATACATTTGATTATGATATTCTTCTCTCTTTGGCAACTGAGGCTTAGAGAAATTTATGACTCTCATTTTTCTTGTCTGCTGATATCCCCAAGTGATCCTGGGGAACTAGTTTTGTGTACCACAGCCATCAGATTCTGCTGATCTACAGGCTTCTATCCTTACTCCTGTCAGTCAATATTTGCATTAAGTTTCAGGAGATATTTGTGTGTATTTTTTTACAATGTTTTGCAGATAAACACTTATGGTAAGAATTAACAGCATACAAAAATCAATCACTTTCAAAGTTAAATAGCAATGAGTTAATAATAATAGTACCGTAACAATAAATCTAAGGAACAGGACATGCAATTAGTCCATAAATGTTCTGTGAAAGAGATCAGTTTGGAACATTTTCCTAAAGAAAAAATGCTATTCCAGAAGTCTGGTGCTACTACTGAGAAAAAGTGATTCATATCTCAATCCTCCTCCTCATTTTATGTAAGTTGAGTACCACGAGCACTTTGTCCATGTAAACTGGCTGACTGCAATTGGAGTCCTGCAGATATCTAAGTCCTAAACTATATAGGTTTTATAGATCAACGTGCTTGACTAATCACTTCAGCCTCCAAAAATCTTCTCCAAGATTTAGCACCTAACAGTATGCTTAGATTAGGTCTCCAGTTATTGCTACATAGATTTCCGTTTCCACAATGATACAGAATGCCAGGCCTAACCAACTGGGGAACAAACAACAACAACAGCAAAAACAATTATAGATATAATTTCCTATCAGACCATAGCAAATCTTTTTATTGTTCTTTCTCTCAATCATTCTTTTCTGCTATCTGCTCTCACATTTGTCTTCCTATCCTCCAGTCTGTTTTTTCCACAAACTAATATTTCAGGACCCAAATTGAAACCATGATATCTGTTTCTTCCAATTCTTACCCTTTGCTATTACCTAATACTCATAATTCATCCTTAAACATTTCACCAGAAAACTCTCATAAAAGAGCCATTTGTTCCCTGCTAATCACACTGAAACTTTACTACAATCATGGAACTCTCAATGGTACTCATAAAACAATTACAGTAAAAGACATACAAGATCAAAACCAATGCAACAGTTACAAACTCAATTAGAAAAACAACCTGCTGTGTTTCTCCAAAAATAAGTCCCGGTCTTATTTTCTTTCAGGCCCCAAAATAAACATCAGATTTTATTTTTGAGGAATGCCTTACTTGCTTACCTTAGGACCATCACAGCCTGGCTTTCCATGCCTAGCACCTGTTGCACTGCTGCCTGACTTCTTCGTTGGCCGCTTGCATCAAGATGCTGCATGGCTCATCGTGCTGGTGCCACTGCTCACAGTGGAAGGCTGCAAAGCACATCATGCAATTACGCTTGCGAGTGGTAGCACCAGTGCAACATGGCATGAGGCATCCTGCTGTGAGCAGCAACACTGTCATAACAAGCCTTGCACATTCTACCGTAACTGGCACCAGCAGTATGATGTACCACATGGCATCAGCCACGAGCAGCCACAAGCAGCTGCAGAAGAAGTCAGACAGTGGTGCCACACTTGTCAGGGCATGGGAGGCTTGGCTGTAGTGGTCCTAATGTAAGTGGGTGCAGGATGCATGGGTAGCTCCATCCCCCATTCCTGCCCTAGCTTGATTTTTATGCATGCACCTCATCCCACCTCGTACAACCAGTTGGTGGACAGGGCTTAACTAGGGCTTATTTTTGGGGTAGGACTTATATTAGGCACAGTCATGAAAATCAGGCTAGGGCTCGTTTTTGGGTAGGTCTTATTTTTGGGGAAACCCGGCAATTACATCAAATAGCAATGTAAGTCACTGTTGCAAGATCATTTTACTTTAAAGCCACAATTGGTGAAAAAGAAGGAGCCATCAAAGGATTGATAATAAATTAGATAGCTGATATTGAACTGGAGTAGAGGAAAGGCCATCAGTTAGCACAAAGACAAGTAAACAGTTGAAATCATTTATCTAATCCAGGCAAAGTTTATCATTTACCACAATATTTGCTTATCTACGAACTGAACAAAAATAACATTTAATTAATGCAAATGCAAATTTAATTAATGCCTCCCAGATTCCCACAATTTTGGAAAGGAATTAAGACATGCCTTGTAACCTGAATATTAAAATTGTTAAATTTTATTTCAATATATTTCTTATCAATTTATAGGATTTTTTTTACATTTACTGTAAATTAACTGACTTGGACAGATTTATGGAAGGACAGAATATACTGTATGTATTATTTTTCAACGATATATGTATAAATAAATAGAAAAGAGTGAATCATTTTTCTTGAATGAAGATATGTTAGAATTAACTAGGAGCAATGTAATGATCTGATGGTCCTCTTAAGCAGCAGAAATTCTGAAACTTCTTCCAGTTAATTTTTTTCTACAAACCTGTATGGATGTCTCCATACAAGTACCAAAAGTCAAAGATAATTCCGTACTAGATTTGCATGCTTTTGTTCCATGTAAATTCTCTTAGGTTGCCTAAGACACGAAAGACTCAAAGCAAAGAACTTTTGTAATGTGAGAAATGAAATTTTATCACTGAATTTGCCTAATGAGGAAAAATGGGCAAAAGTATGCTGTCCAATGCCCGCTAGGAATCTGTGTGCCACAACTGACATGGAGTGGTGGCTGTAAAGGAAACAAAATAGCTGCTGATTTTAAGACTAATGTGTATTTCCTTTTATCCTTGGATTGTTGAGGATTTTTTCTACAGTGCAAAATGAACTTTTATTTTGAAATGGATACATTCACTGTCTCACTGCAGCATCAGATTAGACAAAGCATGCACAGCTCATGGGATTATAGCGAAGCTTTTCAGAAGAAACTGTGTGCCATCAAAAGATGTTATGTAGGAAGATAGTCCTCAGGTGTGCCCCACTTTTATTTTTTAGAGATGATTAATGACATCCTATTGAAGAAACTATAAACTTGTACATAGCATGCAAACGATACCTTCACACCATGGCACAGGAAACCATAATCCATTAACACATTTTGTTTGACGCAGATTGGAACCACAGCGATAGTTTGCAAACTGGTCGGTCTTAAACGGCTCTGTAGTCTGAGGTTGAAAGACTGCATACCATGGACGTGTACAACTTTGTGGATTAACTAACAATTCAAATATTGTTACATAAGTATTTATATAATACATCCATTATTCTTTTCTTTATTTATATACTCCATTATTATTCTTCTAGATCAGGGCTCTGCAATCTTAAAACACTCAAAGAGCTTTTGGACCAGTTTTCCTCAGGGAAAAAAAAACACAGAGAGCCACAAAACCTGGGTGGGCGTGACCAACTCGATGTCACTCATTCTCACCCAGTCACATGACCCACTAGCCAAGCCTACTCAGCCACAAAACCCTTTTCTCTAGTTTTCTCTATGTCTATCTCTCCCCCCTCTCTGTATCTCTCTGCCCCTCTCCCTCTCTATGTCTCTCTCCCACTCTTCCTCTGTATCTCTCTCTCTCTCTCTCCCCTCTCCGTCTCTTCCCCTTTCTCTCTCTCCCCCCTCTCTCTGTATCTCTCTCCCCTCTTCTCCTCCCTTTCTGTATCTCTCTGTATCTCTGTGCCTCTCTCTCTATCCCTCTTCCTATTTCCCCCTCTTTCCCCCTCTCTATCTCTCTCCGCCCTCTGTGTATCACTCTGGGTATGTCTATGTCTCTCTGCCCCACCTCTGTGTGTGCGTGCGTGTGTGTGTGTGTGTGTGTGTGTGTGTGTGTGTGTATCTTGGAAAGCCATGGCTGGGCCAAACCAGCAAACTCTCTTTCAGGCTGTTGGCTATCCCTTTTCTTTCTTCATTTTGGAAATCCAGGCTGGCAGAGGAATGATTGCCAGTTGCAGCAGGGCTTCCCTTTGAGCAACCCTCCTCCTCCAACCCCTCCTTCTCCTCTCACAACCTCCTGGCCAGCTGTGGCGGGGCCGGGAGGATGCACATATATGGGGACTCTCCTTAAATGAGTAGCTGCTTGTCCTGTACACATCTTTGCTGAACTTTGGCCAAGCCCAGTTGCTCACTAGAGGAAGGTTTCCCCATGTGTGCACACCCTCCTGGCCCCACCACAGCCAGCCAGGGGTTGCGAGACGAGAAGGAGGGTTGCCAGAGCCTTAGTGCAGGAGCAAAGCAGCCCTGTACCTGCCGTTGTGCCACATTTGCACATAAGGTAGCCTTTGCTTCCTGCTACTTTAGGCTCCCTTGCCCTCCGCGCTCAGCTGAAGAGCTGCAGCAAGGTGATGGCCAGAGCCTTAGTGCAGGAGACAAGCCGCATCCTGTTAAGACCCTCCTTAAGCAAGCGGTCACCTGCTCCGTGCGCGCCTTTGCTGTATTTTGGTGCTTGCTTGAGGAGGGTTTCCCCCATGCATGCACACCTTCCTGGCCCCTCCATAGCTGGCCAGGAGGTCATGAGAGGAGAAGGAAGCGGGGGGGAGGGTTGCCTGAATGGAAGCCTCTGCCACGGTTGACAATCATTCCTCAGCCAGCCCAGATTTCCCAAAAGAAAAAATAAAAAGAATAGCCAAGAGCCCCAAAAAGAGTTTGCTGGCTTGGCCCAGCCTTGGCTTTCCAAGAGAAAGAGAAGAGATGCAGAGACAGAGAGTGTGAGAGAGATACACACATGCGGGGGGGGGGGGGGGACTGGGTGACGGGTGAGCGTCCTTGGCAAGGTAGCTGGGTGCTGTGGGCCCATCCCCCTTTCTGTCATCCCCTCCTCCTGGATCCCATTCCCACCCTACCAGTCCTCATGCTAGCAAGGCTGACATCGGTTGTGGCTGGGCAGAGAGTAGGTTGTGCATCTCCCCAAGTGACTGAGGCATGCCCCGCATCAGCAAAGCCTGGAAGAAGCTCCAGCAAGAGTGAGGCACTGGAGAATCAGCCCCAGACACTTCTCTATCCCCTGCCATCACCCTTACTTTCTCAGGCCAGGCGAGGGAGGGCGAGGGGTGGAGTCAGCCAGTGATGGGACAGGAAGCCAAAGCAAAGGGCCCAAAGAGCCACAAGATGCTCCAGACCCCTGTTCTAGATTATCTGACTTTATATTCCAAGTACATCTATCAAAAATATACCGATCAATATTTGGTTTATTCATTTGTTATCTACTCTGATTGACAGATGATAAGACATCTCTTTCTACTCTGCTATATAGGATTTTAGATTTGATGTGCTCCTCAAATGAAATATAGATAAGGCAGAGAGTTGCCTTTAACAAGGTGGGGGGCATACAGGTTGGATTGATAAACAAACAAACCAATAAATCAATAAATCTGGATAATTGTATCTCTTTCCTTTCTGTTCCCACTCTGAATTTCAAGGCTAGCAGTTATAGATCTCCCCTATTGTGAGGAACACAGGAATCTTAATCTATGGTAGACTGTCTTGAAAACTGTTCACTAAAAAAATGAAAAAAAATAGGTTGACTCCTCTTTTCTGTGACAGTCCCTCAAATATTGGGACACTGCTGTCATGTCACTCCTAGTCCTTCTCTTTGTTAGATTAGACATGGCCAATTCCTGCATCCGTTCATCATATGCTTCAACCCACTAATCATTTTTGCTACTCTGTTCTACATCCTTTTTAGAGTCTCAACATCTTTTTTTATCATGGTAACAAAACTGGATGCAGTATTCCAAATGTGGTCTTATCAAAGCAGTATAAAGCAGTAGTAACATTTCATGTGACCTTGATAATATTCCTCTGTTGACATAGCCTAGAACTTCATTGACTTTTTTGGCAGCTGCAGCACACTGCTGGCTCATATTTAAGTAGTTGTCCACTGAGACTCCTAGATCCCTCTTAAAGTTACTGCTGTTGAGCTACATGCCACTTATTCTATACCCAGTCATTTGATTTTTCTTGTCTAAGGGTAAAGACATAATCCCACCAGGATAATATTTGGGATTGAAACATTTTCGAAAAACGCTAAAATCTTTCTTTTTCATAGACCCTGTGAAAATCCCCTTTAAATAGGGATCAGACAGGAAAAATAAGGTGCCTATGAACCATACTGGCATAAACCAATTCAATCTAACCTATACTCCTAGCAGCAATTCCCATTGTTATCCCACTGAGTCACATTTCAGAGCAATCATGTCAATAATAAATATTGATGTATTCCAAGACAGGCCTAAAGTTCATTTCTGAAGGTTCAGCCTCTAGCTTACCAAGACATGATGGTAGTTTCCACTTCCCATGAAGACACTTGGCTGGGTTGGTCCCAAAAAGGGTAGATTGTTGTTGGCATCTGTATTCCACGGTGTCACCATGCTTGTATATGAATGATTCAGCATCCACAAAAAATCCATTTTTAATTGTTGGAGGTGGTTCACAAGTTCTTTCTTCCTCTGTTGAAAGCAGCCAAAAAAGGAATGATTACATAAAGGTATTAATAGTTTAGCTTCTTCAAACAATTTGCCTTTCTGTTTCATATACCCATTGTAACTCCAATATCAATTAATCAATCAATAAAAATAAAACATTACGGACAGTTTTCATTTTTACAGTTCTGTTAAAGGCCTTTAATATCTCTGACAAAAAGTTCTGGTCAAATGAAGGAGGCAAATACATAGGAACATCCACATTCCAGCTAACTCTCAATTTGTACTTTATTACCATGACTTAAATATTTTAATTGTTAAGTATTTGAATTACTTGCTGCAATTTTTGGTCAAGTTATTATTTAATTTGCAATATTGCAAAATTTGCAAGTCTAAAAACCTGTAATGGTATTTTTAACATTAATTGGTGAACCATTTACAGAAGCTACATTAAGCTCACATTAATTTTATTTCCAATAGTTTCTTCCAAATTTTCCGAATATGTTATCTCTAGCAATGTCTTATTCTACCATCTGTTCTGATGGAGCCATGGAAATGCTACAAAGAGAAGGACAGTTCTCAATTTTTACTTCCTGTTGCAAGCAACAAAGACTCAGGTATTAGCACTAAGCACAGGAATATATTGATGACTCATGAGATTATTAGGATAAATCAGAATACATTAATTTTTCTATAATTTTATTACTTAAACACTGCAAAGTAATCTCACCCTTCCACTCTCTACTAATAATGTATTGGATTCTGTTATGAAGGAAGATTCCAGTTTGCACACCATGCAACAACCCGCCCCCCACACCAGATAAGTGCAAGAAACTACCATGTTACAGTTACAGGTCTGTCTGCTCATATTTCTTTTTGTGAACACATTATTCAGGCCAGCTGCTGCTTACCTATGCATGAGGGTAAGGGTGCCCATTCACCATCCACACACTCTATAATTTTTGATCCATATAGTGCAAATGAGATCTCACACTGAACTTCCATTACATCACCATGCTGAAATACTGCTTTGGGTTCACCAGTAACTTCGCCATGTGAAATGATGGGTAATGCCGGACAAGATTTAACGTTTTCTAGAAAAAAGAGAATATCACTTTTATTTTGAGTGTTTACTCAAATCCCAAGCTGATATGCTTGAATTATTATTTTTATATCTGTTGCAACTATTACAATAGCCTCAGGAACCAAAGCAGTGAAACAGTGGTAGATAATGTTTGTTTAAAATGTCAATATAGGTCTGGTGTCCAAGAGTATATATTAGAAATAACTTTAAAAACATAAATAAGTAGATTTTTGTGTCTACTGTTGTTATCTGTTACTCATTTCCTCCTTTATCTTCTATAAAAATCCTAACATCTAAAAAACATCCAAGTTACCCAGGAGCTTGCTCTTCCTGAGACCATCATCTGTGAACTATCCTTAAATATCACATTTCTATTCTTACTCTGTTACAGAACACCTGATTATGACATTGAACATGTAAACAAGCTAAATTCACTACTAACATGGGCAACATCCTGCCCACATGCTTTTATCTTCTTGGTGACTTCAATCTACCTCATATTAACTGGATCCTAAACGAATGTACAACTGAACCCATACATGCAACCTTCTACAAAGCTGTTACAAATCTGGGACTGAACAACTAGTAACCAACAATACTAGACTTAACAACTGCCTCGATCTCATATTCTGCAATAGTTTGAATTCAATTTATGGAATACAAATTAAAGAATCCTTTTCCAACAGTGACCACAACATGATTGACTTTTATCTCAACATACGCCCACACAAAAATCAACACAACGATGTGATCCCCAAATATAACTTCAAAAAAGGCAACTACGCTCTTATAGACAACAATCTCTCATCCCTTGATTGGCAATCTCTATTCACTGGATGCAATACTGTTAAAGACCATTACAACATATTTTTACTTGAAGTCAAAAGAGTCATCAAACTATATGTACCAATAACAACTCCCCCCCCCCAAAGAAACAGATTACCCATAACAATATGGAAACTTCAATCCAAAAAGAGATCACTCTGGCGGAAAAACAAATCTGCAACTCTTACATTGCAAAAACATATGGACTACACAACTCGATCAGGGCAAAGCAATAGAAGCAATCTACATAGACTTCTGTAAAGCCTTTGATTCAGTGGTACACGACAAACTATTCCAAAAACTAAAATCTTATGGTATCTCTGGACAACTGCATAACTGGATAGAAGCATTCCTGTCAATCAGACAACAAATGGTCAAAATTGGGAGTGTCCTATCAAATTCTGTACCTGTCAATAGTGGTGTCCCCCAAGGCAGTGTTCTAGGACCAACCCTCTTCATACTCTACATAAATGACCTCTGTGATCATATTAAGAGCAACTGTGTTCTCTTCGCTGATGATGTAAAGCTGTTCAATACCACAGACAATACTGCTACCCTTCAAAAAGATCTTGACTATGTATCAGAATGGTCAAATGAATAAATGTATCACAACTTCAAATCTCAACAAATAAATGGTCTGTCTCACATATTGGCAAAAAAAACAACCCAGAAAATATAATACAAGCTGAATAATCAAGACCTTGTTGATGAACCAAGCTCTGTAAAGGACCTTGGAATACTCATTTCTAATGATCTAAGTGCTAGAGCCCACTGTAACTATATAGCCAAAAAGGCATTAAGAGTTGTAAACATAATCCTGCATAGCTTTTTCTCTGATAATATCACTCTATTAACTAGAGCATACAAAACATTTGCTAGACCAATACTCGAATACAGATCATCAGTCTGGAACCCACATTACGTATCTGATATTGGCACAGTTGAGAAAGTCCAGAAATATTTCACAAGAAGAGTTCTCCACTCTCTACTCGTTGTAGACTACCTTATGCCACCAGACTTGAAATTCTAGACCTAGAAAACCTTGAATTACGCTGTCTTCGGTCTGATCTAAGTATGGTATATAAAATCATACATTGCAATGACTGTCAATGAATACTTCACTTCAAACATAACAACACAAGAGCACACAATAGACACAAACTCAAGGTTAACCACACCAAACTTGATTGCAGGAAATATGACTTCAGCAACAGAGTGGTCAATGTCTAGAATACTCTACCTGACTCTGGTTTCTTCCCCAAACCCCAAAAACTTTAACTTTAGACTGTCTACTATTGACTTCACCCCTTTCCTAAGAGGTCTGTAGGGGGTGTGCATAAGTGCCTAGCGCCCCTGTCCTATTGTTTCTTTTATTTTTCTTATATGAACTCATTTCATGTATTCATAACTGTGTATATACTTATACCTATTATCTTGTAAGCGATTGACAAATCAAATAAATTCTAAATTCCTTACTCTCAAAAAGATACATAAAGCCTTTTCTTAAGCTCAGCACAGACTGAGAAAAGGAGGACAGGTGGCAAAATCTCCTCCCTGTTTTCCTGCCAAGCCTTTAGCGTTGCAATCCTGGGAATTGCACAATCACTGAACTGGTTGTTACACTGGCAGCATCCCACCACTGCCTCTTTTTCTCAGTCTGTGCTGTCCTTAAGAAAAGGAAGACCAGGCAGGAAAATCTCCCTGCCCATTTTCCTGCTGATCGCTGAAAAGGCTCCCCACAAGCCTTCAGCATATCCCAGGATTGCAACACTGGTGGCTTGGCAGGAAAATACTATTTAGACAAGACATGCAGGTTCAGATCATCTGTTTTGTGGAGGATGTTCAGGTACTGAAAGTGGTGCAGATCAGCTGTTTAGTGAAGCCATGGAGGCACTAAGTGGGAGGGGCAGCTTGCTGCCCCCACCCTTCCCGGTTGGGGAAAAAATGGGAAAAATGTAAGACCTCCAAGAAACCAAGACCTGATGCCTTTTCTGCCAGTCCAAAAAAATATAAGACCCTGTCTTATTTTGGGGGAAACATAGTAGGTGGTTGGTTTAATATTAGATTTGTAATTCTGCTATCTGACTTTTTGTGCTTTATTATGTTAAAAGTACACTCAAAAGTTTTATTAATATAAATGTCAGGTTTCCAAGTGATGAAATCCATTTAGAAAGGAAAGAGCAAAAAGAAATAATCCCGTTGCCTCTAAAATATAAAAAAAACCTGAAAAACAATATTACTATTCATATAAACATTTTCTATTCACAATTTAAGAATACAGTTCTGCTGTATGTTGCATATATATAAATGAAGATGTGAGAGTCCCATTCAATGCATCCTGCTAAGAGAAATCTGTTTACTGGCCACTGATTAGCTTTCCTCTAGAAAGCAGAACATACTTTTAGAAAAATCTGCTCCTAATTTGCCTCCTCCCACCTCAAATACAGTAATAATTCTTAAATTGCCTATTTTTACCTTTACATATTGGAGGCTGTGGAGACCATCCAAAGTGATAACATTGTGCAGATTCAGAGCCAACTCTTGTGAATCCTTCAATACAGTTAAAACGTACGACCATATTATGCTGAAATATGTCCTCTCTTGGATTAATTGTGCCATTTTCCAGAAATGGAGCCTTACATATTATGGCTATACAAATGTTGAATAAAATAGAATAAGGTTATTTCAGAATGAAACTACTTGCCAGAAAGTTTGAGACACTTATGTTTATATATAAAATAAACATGATTTTATATTGCTTAAGTGCAATATAAGTTCTACTATCCCATGTTTCCCTGAAAATAAGACCCTGTTTTATTTTTTTTTCCACCAAAAAAAGTCACCAGATTTTATTTTCAGGGGTTGTCATCCACTGACTCACCTCACTTGCACGGGTCACCCTCAGCCTCCTTTTCGCTGTCAGGAGCCTTCAGGAATTTCTTCTGTGGCTGACAAGGCTTTCCTGAAGGCCTGTGCAGTTGATAAAAGAGTTCTGGATCGATCGGGAGCTCTGTTATTGGCTGTAGAAGCCTTCAGGAAAACCTTGCGGGCCTTGCCAACTGCAGAAGAAATGGGCTCGCAAGGCAGGTATTGAAATGTGCAAGGCCTGGCTGCAAGTGTCTCAAAATTAAGTAGTAGGGCAGCTCCAACCCTCCATCCTAGCTTAATTTTCACTGGCACACCCTGGAGTGTGTGTGTGGGGGGGCAATTAGGGCTTATTTTTGGGTAGGTCTTATATTGGGCACACGTGTAAAAAATCAAGGTAAGGACTTACTTTCAGAGTAGGTTGTATTTTTGGGAAAACATGGTATATATTCCTCAGAGTTTCCCAGTATTATACTGGAGTGGATTGGTGGTGGTGATTGCCACCCAGGAATCCCTTATGGCTTCTGAGGGCACTACTCTACAGGTCACCAGATGTGAGACTCTATTCATTAAATTGCACTCTAAAGATTAACTGGGATTGTTACTGTAGTTCCTGCTGTACAATAACCTCCCTCCCTGAGCTCCTTCATTTCATTTTTATGTTGGCAATGTGGTTCCCCCAAACTTCAAAGGACTTCAATTTGCCTTCTCTAGGAGTGGGATCATAAGGCTCAGCGGTTTATGCCCATCATGATGGTTATGGATTTATTTCAGATCATCCAGAGCCCAACATAGGATAATGACCAACATGGCATAAGATTTGGTTTTCTTTGGGAGTAGTGGTTGTATGATCTAGAATTGGGAGAGCTTCGAATGTCTTAGATCACACCCTGATTACCATGGGATAATCTAGTGCCTCTATGGGCCATTAGATTGTTGTCTTAGGTGATGGATACATAGGTTTCAGGGAAGCTGGGTAGTTCTTCCTGCTCATCTGTTTTCTGGTCCAAAGACTTTGTCACTGAGGGGGCTGAGACATTGTGCATGCAATCTTTCCTTTCAGGAAACGGCCTGCCGTTTCCAATGGCTTATGAAAAAACTGAGGGAGATGACAGACAGAAGAGATGCCTGGAGTATTGCTGGCACTCAACAAAGGACAAAATTGACCAAATATGGATTAGAGCCTATTAAGGCCTATCATGTGGCAGTAAGGATGATCAGCTTCAATGCTTCTTTACCCCTACTGAATGCACTGATAGTTGCTCCATGGCCCTGTCTAGGGTGACACAAGTCCTTTTCAATAAAGGGGGTTTGAAAAACCTTTTGTAGGAGCATACATAAAAATTTGCTCAGAATCTGTTAGAAAAAAAATGCTCAGATAAATTCAGAGCTAGATGCCAGCCTTGTTTCAGGTCCAGAGGAGGTAACTGGGAAGAAGTCTTATTTGGGAGCAGTTTGAACTGTTGGACCTGACAAAGTGGACCCGGTACTTAGGAATAGGAGTTCAGCCTCTTCTCTATAGATCCATGTCTTTTCTGGCTCATTAAAGGAGCCTGTATGAGACCTTAGTCACTGCTTAATTCTGGACAATTTTAGTCCAGTACTTAACCTTGCTTTGGAAAGATGGTTGTGAAAGTTGTTGCACACAGCTTCAGATAACCTTGTGTTTGGGAAATAGAGCCAGCTGCTCTGCCCCTTGGCCTCCCTATACAGTGGGAAACTGTCTGCTGTCATTCCAGAAGTGGGACCATTTTGAAACTGCCACAATTCAATATTTTTCAGCTTTAACAGCACCTAATTATTATGATTAACAAATCTTATGAAACTAACAATCTTGTGATTAATCTTTAAAACTATTTATAAATAAATCAATTTGATTTGTATATATATATCCGTCAAAATAAATATCAACATTAAGTAGATACAGTCAAATAAGGAATTTGAGATCCCCATTTTATCTAAACAATAAAAAGCTACTTTAACAATATTTAAATAGATATTAAACTTTGCATTATTCAATAAAAATGATATCTTGGACATCGGACTCAGTTGCATTTATATAGAAAAGAAATGGGTAAATTAATCTATTATCAGAGATTAAATCAGACTGTTTCAGTCAGACATATTTTGGCAATGCCTAAAATCATTAAATTAGGACATGTTATTGGTGATGTTTTCCTTCTTAGGATATTTCCTAGTGTTGCTTGTTATTGCACTGTGCTTGCCTAGTCACGCAGTAAAGCTGTCAATGCACAATGTGATGAGGGGTTTTATTTTTCAGTCAGCTTGTCTCACAGCCTGACACTTATTGGTCAAAGGTCACCCAGCTGCTTTCTGATTTGAGGGGAAGATTTAAAACTGGATTTCCCTGCTTTTATCCAGTACCATTACACCAGCTCTCCCAGACATAAACTATGGATGGATGACTATAAGGAGATATGGTTATTCTTTATATTTATATTATTTTTATGCTATTTATTTAACATGTGAATATATGATAAATAGATTATTGAGAAGATTATACCGTGTTTCTCCAACAATATGGCCTCCACCAATAGGAAGGCCCAGCATAATTTGTAGACATGAGCTGAAATTAAGCCCTGCCCTCCAAATTTAGGCCTATTTAAACCATGCGTTTCCCCACCATTTCTCACATCGTTCGTTAGAACTATGGTACACGACGTGAAGAGAAATGGGGGGAAGGGTGGAGGCGGGGGGAGAAAACTTGCCTTAGGAGCGCCCTGCAGGTAGCCTAGGCTAGAATACCCTGATCGAACAACAGGCGATAGAAGCACCCCGAAGGCAGAGTCACCAGCCACTTCAATCGGCCAATAGAAGCGGCCTCAGGGCGAGCGCCCACACACACTCCCCTCGCTACAAGGCCACTTCTATCAGCCGATTGAAGCCCCCTGAAGGAAGAGTCTCCAGCCGCTTTGGGGAGAGGTGTGGCTGCTCAAGTCCCCTCACCAGGAGGCACTTTATTTTGGGCGATGGAAGCTCCCCAGGGCAGTCACCAGCCACTTCGATCAGCCTCAGTGGTGAAGGGAGTGTGTGTGGGCACTCGCCCTAAGGCCACTTCTACCAGCCGATCAAAGTGGCTGGTGACTACCCCTGGGGAGTTTCCATCACTCGAAATAAACTGCCTCATGGCGAGGGGAGTGTGCATGGGCACTCCTGTCAGGAGTGCCCTGCAGGCAGCCACACCTCGCCCCGAAGCAGCTGGAGACTCTTCCTTCGGGGAGCTTTGATCGGCTGATAGAAGCAGCCTTGTGGAGAGGTGAGTGTGCATGGGGTGCTCTAGTTGGGGGAGTAAATTAAGTCACCCCCAAAAAGACGTCCTAGCCGTTTTTTCGGGGGTCAAAAGAAAATAAGGCCCAGCCTTATTATATGAAAAACACGGTAGCTAATATTTAGAAATTACTGGAAGAACAAATGGGAGAAAATTAATACACGATTTAATTATTCTACTTTTTTTAGTTTCTATTTGAAAAGCCAATTTCTAAAAATAATTTAGAATTTCAATACTTCAGTACTTTCAATACTAAGTATACCTACAGTAAGTATAAATGCAACATTATGGAAATCATCAGGAAAATATTCTTGATGAACTGATTTAGACAATTGGATTATTAGACTGGTATTTCATTAACTTACACACACAGCTAGGTGTAGGTTCCCATCCTTTCTCAGTACACGTTACAGTGTCATCAATGGTATTGTTAGTGATTTGAAACCCCTCTTTACATTCATAGTGAAGTTTGTCTCCAGGAAAGAAAACAGACTTAGTTGTGTTGAAGATAAAATCACCTCCAGGTGGCTTTAAGCATGTCTCTGTGGAAATCAGAGTGGAAATTATTAGTATCTCACTGTTCTTTTCTCATGAGTCTCAGTTGTAAGCTCAACAATTCTCACCAAACAATGACCTCTTAGGTATAGGCACGTGCATGAAGCAAATGATGAGTTGCTATAAATAAGCTCTCACTGGTTCATGCTAGTGATTTTGGCAAACATGGTTAATTGGTTTTTAACCAGGTCATTGGGTCACATTAGACAATTTGGTCTTGTAGACTGCTTCACTGACCCTTTCATGATTCTAGCATCTGAACACATATACATAGTTTTTCAGAATTGTGGCTACCTCTACTGCAAACAGTTGCTATGTGACCACTTTGTGTTTTTCAGCAGTTTTTGCTTTTGAAGTGAATTTTGTCCTTATTATATGTTGTATAGAGAACATGGCAGATGCTCAACAAGTTTTCTTGCCACTTGACTTTCTCTGTAAATGCACACTCCATAATATATATTTTCTGTTTGCATCTATAAGATATTTATGGCATAAGCTCTTGGGAGTACAGGAAATAAAATGCAAATTTTATGTTTACAATAAAAGTGTACATATATTTAGGTTGCAAGTTATTTTTTTTTTCAAATAATGAACAAAAATAATAATTTATACTATAAGCCTATAGATAGATTTCTTGAAGAGATACATTTACAAATGGTTATGATATGAGGCTATTCTTCACTGAATAAGATTCCATGTCTTTGTCTATGCCAGTTTGTTTCAATCTATCTTCCAAAGGAATTGTATTTACTTACTGATACATTCTGGCTCTGGGCTCCAGCCCTCTGTAAGGCACTGTGTCTCTGCCTGAGACTCTCCTTTTGATGTTGAATAGCCATTATGACAATTATATTTTGCTTTAGCATTGATCTGAAAACTCTGTTGCTGCGATTCAAAATGCCCATGGGATATAGAAATGTTCTTACAGGTGTGTTCAACTGTTAATGGAAAAAGAAAGTATAAAATGTTACTTCTTCAGTTTATAAAATGTGAACTCTTTGTAAAATACCTGGGAAACCAGTGGAGCCAGAGGAAACTTGCCTCCTTTCAAAATCATGAATAAATGGACTAAGAGGCTGCTAAGAAAAGCTTCATACAATATGTTGGAAAATCCATAGGCATATTGAGTGGGGAAATTAATGTATCTGATTAGGCAGTTTCACGTCTGTCTTTCTTATGGAAACTGAAGACATCTAATTTGTCCTTTAATTATATACAATGAATTATACTGCTATATAAGCTATGTGTATTCCATATTTTAGTGGCTTGATGTGAGTCTGCACTAGAATTGCTACATGTGGATCATGGGCTGAAGATTCTCACTTGTGTTTTGAACATCCTGTATTCTGGTCCAAATCCTTTGGAGTTTAATGGGCGACAACAAGAGATTTGGAGTTTAATCCTTTTAAGATGCTGTTGGCACTCAAATTTATTAATTTGCAAGATCCCTTGAAATTGCTATGAAAGGATAAATGAAGAATAATAAATTATAGCTGAATCCAGGAAAGATGGGGATGGTCAAGGAGAGTTTGGAAAACTCCAGCACTACATTCTATTCTAGATGGGGTTACAGTGCCCATCTCAAAGGAAATCATATATGGATTGGGGTTTTCAATCCCTAAAGCTGTAAGGATATATTTCGGCTATGCATAGTGACACGTACAATAATAGAAATAACACGATACATTGCAATATTTGTGAGAGCAGAACAAATTATGTAAGTTAGTAGGATGCTATGTTACAACTTCACTGTCAATGAAGACTCAGTCATCCAGGCCAAAAGTATCTAAAGGTTTAAACTACTAATGGAAAAGGAAGACCAAACCTTTAGACACCTTTGGCCTTGATGATTGAGTCTTCATTGACATCTTGCAATGCATTTTAGGGGGAAATCCCTGAAGTTGTTACATTGCAATGCCTCTCTCTGCCTAACTAATTTTGCTTTGACTAATGAAGTTGCTTGGATGAGCAACTAAATGTCTTAGATTAACAAAGTTTGGTCCAGTTGCCACAATTCAATCTTTAGACACAATTCAACTTCACTGACAACAATTAGAGGATTGTCCTACTTTAAAAATTCTGAAGCATTATACAATTGTGAAAGTACACTGCTCAAAAAAATAAAGGGAACACAAAAAGAAGACATCCTAGATCTGAATGAATGAAATATTCTTATTAAATACTTTGTTCATTATATAGTTGAATTTGCTGATAACAAAATCACACAAAAATTATCAATGGAAATTAAATTTAGCAACCCATGGAGGTCTGGATTTGGAGTTACACTCAAAATTAAAGTGGAAAAACACTACAGGCTGATCCAACTTTGATGTAAAGTCAAAATGAGGCTCAGTAGTGTGTGTGGCCTCCACGTGCCTGTTTGACCTCCCTACAATGCCTGGGCATGCTCCTGATGAGGTGGTGGATGGTCTCCTGAGGGATCTCCTCCCACACCTGGACTAAAGCATCCCCCAACTCCTGGACAGTCTGTGGTGCAACGTGGCGTTGGTGCATGGAGCGAGACATGATGTCCCAGATGTACTCAATTGGATTCAGGTCTGGGAACGGGCGGGCCAGTCCATAACATCAATGCCTTCATCTTGCAGGAACTGCTGACACACTCTAGCCTCATGAGGTCTAGCATTGTCTTCATTAGGAGGAACCCAGGGCCAACCGCACCAGCATATGGTCTCACAAGGGGTCTGAGGATCTCATCTTGGTACCTAATGGCAGTCAGTACCTCTGGCAAGCATATGGACGGCTGTGTGGCCCCCTAAAGAAATGCCATCCCACACCATTACTGACCCACTGCCAAACTGGTCATGCTGGATGATGTTGCAGGCAGCAGAACGTTTTCCACGGCATCTCCAGACCCTGTCACGTTTGCCACATGTGCTCAGTGTGAGCCTGTTTTCATCTGTGAAGAGCACAGGGCGCCAGTGGCGACTTTGCCAATCTTGGTGTTCTCTGGCAAATGTCAAATATCCTGCACGGTGTTGGGCTGTAAGCACAACTCCCACCTGTGGACGCCGGGCCCTCATACCACCCTCATATAGTCTGTTTCTGACCTTTTGAGTAGCCACATACACATTTGTGGCCCTCTGGAGGTCATTTTGCAGGGCTCTGGCAGTGCTCCTCCTGTCCCTCCTTGCACAAAGGTGGAGGTAACAGTCCTGATGCTGGGTTGTTTCCCTCCTACGGTCTCCTCCACATCTCCTGATGTACTGGCCTGTCTCCTGGTAGTGCCTCCATGCTCTGGACACTACGCTGACAGACACAGCAAACCTTCTTGCCATAGCTCACATTGATATGCCATCCTGGATGAACTCCACTACCTGAGCCACTTGTGTGGGTTGTAGACTCAGTCTCATGCTACCACTAGAGTGAAAGCACCACCAGCATTCAGAAGTGACCAAACCATCAGCCAGAAAGCATAGGAACTGAGAAGTGGTCTGTGGTCACCACCTGCAGAACTACTCCTTTATTGGGGATGTCTTGCTAACTGCCTATGCTTTCCACCGGTTGTCTATTCCATTTGCACAACAGCATGTGCAATTGCTTGTCATGTTGCTATCTAAGTGGACACTTTGATTTCACAGAAGTGTGATTGACTTGGAGTTACATTGTGTTGTTTAAGTGTTTCCTTTATTTTTTGAGCAGTGTATTTGGAGCACAGACCTAATTCCTTTTATGCAAATGCTATCATTCATACACACACCTATTGAAATTTTAAAAATGTATCATATGCAGTGAATTGTTTTAGTTGTAAAATATATGTATTAAAAGGTATTATCATGTAATTTTGATGTTCATTTACTTTTCGTTATTTTACTGTTCCTTAATAATTGCCATTTATTTATTTATTTTTATATTTGTATACTGCCCAATACCATTGATGCTGGGCCTCAGATCTTCACTGGAGACAACCCTAAATCTCCTTTGCACATCAAAACACATCACACTCTTTAAAAATAATAAATATAATGAATTTTTTTAAAAAAATGTTAATAAACTTCATCTGAAATATTTTTCTTCAAATCAAAAGTTACCTTTTTATTGCAAATATTCGATAGACCTAAGAAGGCATTAAGTTTAATAAGTAAATGATAGGTACAACAATATGCATATACATAAACTCCTACACATAGCTTTACTCCCAGTCACAGCACAATTCCATGTGGAAATATGATTTTTTTATCATCTCTGCTGCTAAATTATCACAAATTCTCAATTATAAATCAATTGTGAAATACTACTTCCAATACTACACACACACACACACACACACACACAGAGCAAAGTATGATATGCAATTTCAAGTCAGGCAATTTTAGCTGACATTCCTAAAACTTACCTGACAGGATACATTTTGGAGCAGGTGACCACCCTTTTCTGGTGCAAGTAATTGTTGATTGTTGGTTTGCAGGAGAATATCCCGTATCACAAACAACTGTAAGGTTGTAACCTTCTAATATGTAGTAATAATGATTGAAGCGACCATGATCAATATCTACATAAGGATTACATATTTCTAAAAGTAAAAAAGAGCAACTTAGTTCCATCATTGATGGTTCTTGGAAGGCAATTCATACTACGCATGATATCTAGTTCAGAGGGATGATAAGATGTGAAGAAAAGCTGATGAGGAAGAATCTTATTTTTCTGTTTATATTTTATCAAAGACTAACCTTTTACCTCTCTCATTTAAGGTTTGCAAACTGTGAGATCCAAAACAACCTTTAGGGTCCCTTGAGAAGAGACAGTGGAAGCATCACCCTAGCAGGCAGAACAACCCAAGAACAGGCTGAAATCTCTATAGGATGCTACTTCTTCAAGGTTAAAGCAAGGTCAGGATAGCATCTCCCTGTTTATAATTGGCAATATCTACTGCAAAGGGAAACAGTTACTTACTGAAACACTTTGGTTCTGGGACATAGCGGGAATTGATGCATGTAGCCCTTTGCCATGTTTCCTGGTTCGCAGGCACAAAACCAGGATCACAACGAAAGTCAATTGTTTGTCCCTCCCATATTTGAAACGGTTTGCGCCGTTCAAAATAATCAGACATTCTTCCATTTTCTATACGGACATAACCACAGCTCTTTCCTAGAAGAAAAGGGATTAAAAAAAAAGTAAGCCACCCCCAAAATTCAGAGTATTTGATCAGTTTAATTGCTTTGTTTTAGTCTGTGCTAGCATCAGAGATGAACTTATTAAATGTTGTTGGGATTTCTGCCCTGGATCTAAAGAAAGAACAGAGAGTGACAATGAGCGAAGGGGGAATAAAAGGCCTTTATTTCTTCTGCTTACAATCTGTGGTAGCTGTGGGAGAATGGAGAGATGTTGATTTGACATCTTCGATCTTATGCTGTAAAATCAGACTGAACGTCTTTCTATCATCTTTTTATCACTGCATAGTGACTTACTCAAATATGATTCTTGCTGTTATTGTTATTATTATATTTCCACCCTGTCTTTTTATAAATGAGTCAAGGCAGCAAACATAGCTATACTTCTAGCTTCTGTTTTCTCTACCACAACCACCCCGTGGAGGTGAGTTGGGCTGAGAGAGTGACTGGCTCCATATTGCCTGGTGGCTTTTGTATCTAAGATGGGGCTACAGCTCAAAGTGACCTGGTTTCAAGATTGGCACCTTCACGATTATAAAGAAAACTGGCTCTAGAGTATATATTTAATGAAAAGTATTAAGTGAGAAATAAGAAAGAAGTTTTTAAAGCTTTTTCTAAAATGAAAACCTTCACAGAGACACAGGTAAAATAACAATTCTTTTCTTGCAGGCAAGCTGCAATACTTCCAAAAGAACTTCATCCCAATGTGCAGGATTTTATGTGCTTTCCTGCATAAATGGCTTCTCCTCAGTAATCTTGGTCCTAGCATCACTAAGATTTCTAAAATTAAACCTCTAAGCTTCTCCCTACCCGATCTGTCTCTCATTATTAGCTGTTTTCTTATGTTCTCCTGCACTCTAGTTTAAATGTTTACCTCTTTGTTTTTGAAATGTTTTGCCACTGCTAACTAGTGATTAGTAGTGGTGAATATTTATAGTAGAATGGTACATAGGCAGCAAATCCCTTCCTAAGAACACATTCAGTTGATGCCTACAGGTATTGCTTTTGATGAAACTTGTAGAAGGGTGGTTTTCATCTCTTCCAGAGGGATTAGGTTTTTGATATATTCAAACACTTCATTCATACAGCAACCTTTTCATTGGTCTGCTGAATCCCACAATACTAAATGATCAAGAGTTCTGATAATATTCATCACCAAGGAACTTTTAATAAGGTTTGCATCAATAGCAAGCTGAGGACAACTTATATAGCTTTGGATCTAAAAGAAAATACTTTCCTCAGCTAATATTTTAAGTAATGACTCTTTCCAGTAAAATAAAATAGTTTGACATCAAGAAAATTTGTGGAGCTTTTTCTCTAAGCCTTTTCTCCTTTCTTCTCTTTCCAGTTCTAAGCTTAAGATCAGGAGTGGGACTATATCTGGTTGGACCGGTTCTATAGAACTGGTTGTTACGATTCTGCACAGTTTGGAGAGCCGACAAATCATGCTACTGGCTGGTCCCTCCCCTCCCCTCCTACTCAGTCCTTATCTGGCATGCGTGCCATCCAACTTGCCTGCGTTGTGCCTTCGCCTAATTTTTGGTAAGTTGCTATTTTTCCTTTTTTTTTCTCCTGACCATCAGATGTTCTGACTATCAGCTGTGCTGGGAGATTTAGATTAGCTAGAAAGCAGTAAATTGTTGGATTTCTTGCTTTCTAGCTAATTTAAAAGCAGAGCTGAACCTTCCTTAGGATTGTAGCTTCTATTTTTCAGTGCAGACTCAGGTAGAAGATTGCCAAAAGGTAGATCTCTGAGTGAATCTGTGATTCTGCGAGCAATTCAATCTGCCTGCCTGCTTTGCCTGATTTTGGGTAAAAGGTGCTCTTTTTTAAAAAATAAAAAAATCAATATTTACATAAATATTTACAATATTTACGCCCAGCAAGTCATGTGACTACCAAGCCACATCCACAAACTAGGCCACACCCACAGAACTGGTTGTTAAGAAATTTGAATCGCACCCCTGCTTAAGATCCTGAAATATGTAGCCCTTCAGGTACAAGGATATCATTAGATAGGTAAAGTAGTGCTATGTCACATTGTTACTAAAGATTGAATGGCAGATTGCAGCCTCTGAAATACAATTCACAATCCAGTAAATATGATTTTGGTTGCATATTGCATTTCCCTGCCCACTCACTTCCTATTGGGCAGGGGAAAGAGTTAGGTGTTTTAAGACAAAAAGTGGCACTTGGTTGCAGTTTGGGAGAACTTCCAACTTCCCAGCAGCCTCTCAAAAAAAACCTCCAGGAACCTTGAAACAGAAGAGGATTTGATTCATATTTATATTGAAAGAGGTAGAATGTCTAGCCAGGAATGTATTTGAATTTAAAGGTCCATTTTCTGGATGATGCTGAATTGTTTCAAAGTCACTATAGAAGTTAGGGGGGGAACAATGCTTAAGTTCATCTTTATGAATACTTCAGGCAGCTTCGCAAGATACAATTTTAATAAGTATTTTATGTTCTTTGATGAGAATGTAAAATCCCACTAGTATCTTTGAGGAGATTTTCAACAGAGAGAATTGCAGAATTTTTGGTTTGTCCAGAGATTGATCTTTCCTCTAGAGTTTTTTTTTTCCCTACCAAAATTTTCAAATCATTTTGGGGACCTCTCATAGTACACTATAGTGGCTATAACTACCGGCTAGTACTGGAGAGATTTACTTTTTTCATGAAACTATTTGGTAAGCTTGATTCAATAACTGGATATTGAAGCAGGATAGAAATTTAAGCAGAACCAAAAAATACCCCATCCAAAAAACTTCAGAGTATCTTTCTCTGAAGATTCTATTTAGATAATGATATTGCCATAATATGAGATGTCATATCTCATTGTGATTTAGACTTCTTTGTTTTCAGAAAACTTGCAAATTCCTTTGATTTATAGATTTTGTGTTCAGTGGTAGTTATGCAAGAAATTTGTAGCATTTTAGGAAGGTTCTGCTGGAGCTTAATTACTAGGCCACCTTCTGGCTAATTTATTTTTCTTTGATTGTTCTGTCCTGCCTCTTTTTCTGGATATTTTTTAAATGTTCAATTTTATACAAATCTATATTGGCATCAGAATTGCAAAGAATACCCAGATCCCTGTTTAATTTCCCAATTATCACTTTTGGATAAGTCAGTATTGACTGTGTTTGGACAACACAAATTTCAAGAGTGTTTAAATAGTCTGTGGCTTATAATATTGCTAGAGAGTAAAAAAAATTAAGCAAATATACAATGGAGGATAGAATAGAAAAATTTACATAAGCAATTAAGAATGACTACCTCAATAGCAACTACTTTAAGGACAGGAAAGAAGACACAGTCGAATCCCACCTTGATAACAACATCACCTTCAGGACAGAGGTCTATAGAGACCATGCTGAGCACAGAAAAATCAGGAAATATATCCAATATGCAGATGATACAATCAACTCTACTGGCGATACAGGAGACTACAACTAAAATGCAGGAATCTATAACTCAAAATCATGTAGATATGAAAGGTGACATACATAAACTAGACAGCAAAATAGGTGAAATACAACAAACAATTGAGAGAAATGAACAAAAAATAAAGGTGATAGAAAGTAGAACAGAACAAACAGAGAAGAAATTGGAAGTGGTAGATCGGAAATTAATAACAATAAATAAAGATGTGGAAGACTCCATTATAAATTTAGAAATGGAGTAAGTGGCCTTTTATCTGCACTTCTAAAATGTCATTGAAAACAAAGAAGAGAACCTGAGGAAGATTATGGCTGAAATGATAGCAGTAACTATGCAAAGGGAATCCCAAGAATTCAAAAAAAAAAATTAATGAAATTTATAGGGTCCACACAAACTAAGCCAGGAGACATAAGCTTCCAAGGGAAATACATATTAGATTTACCAAGAAGACAATGGGATGAAGTTTATAAAGTGACAAGAGATGAACCAATGGTGTATAATTGCAAAGAAATATAGATGTTGAAGCAAATTCTAAGAAGTGTAAGGGAACGAAGAATAGACTATCGATTCTTAACCTCGTGACTGAAAAACACAATATACCATTTAGATGGTTAATCCCGGAAGGTTTGCTTATTACCTGGCAAGATAGTCTATGGAAGGACTTTTATGATGAATTGATGATAGTAGAGGAAGAGATTGGTAGTAAGGAGGAGTCAGAAAGCAGAAGCCAGGAGGAACAACAGTTAGAGAAAAAAGGATTGGAACAAGAAGAAAGAAATAAAGAAGGAAGAGATCAGGGCAAAGGAGAAAGAATCAGGACAAGGATACAAAGGGAAAACAGAACAAACAGATGACCAAAAAAACCCTATAGGCAATAGGATGGAAGATGTGATTAAATTAATATCCATAATCATCAATGGACTAAATTCCCCAATAAAAAGGAGACAAACTTTCACAAATCTTCAGAAACAAAAGGCAGATGTAATATAGCTCCAAGAAACTCATATTAAAAAACAAAACAAAAGCTATCTAGAACCAACAAAAATAGGTGAAATTATTTGTTTCATTGGCAGACCAGGAAAAAAAAAGGGATCTCAGTACACATTAAAGAAAAAATAAAAGCAACACAAAATTATGTGATGACAGTGGAAGATTATTAATGATAAAATTTAAAATTCAACAAAAAATTTTTTACTAGTAACAATCTATGCCCCAAACGAAAATCAAAAAGAATTCTATGGTAAAGTTCATTAAAAAATAATAGAATCAGGACAGGAAAATATTTGTTTGGTAGGGGATTTTAATGCAGTGATGAACCTTGATAGAGATTATAAAAGTAGCAAAAAAAAATGAGGAAAATATTTCTGAAAATGTTTTGATATAGTCCATGAGTTAAATTTAAGAGATAGTTGGAGGGAATTAAATGGGGAAGAAAGCAGATATACGTTTTATTCACACCCACACCAATTGCTGTCTAGAATAGGTATGATTTGGATGAATAAAGAATTGGAAAATGAGATAAAAATATAGACATAATGGTCAATACTTGGGCAGATCATAATCCTCTACAGCTAATTTGGAAAGGTTACAATAAAAAAAACAGAAGATGGAGATTAGATACACAGATTTTAAAAGAAAAAGAATATACACAACTTGTTAAAAAAGAAATGGAACTCTTCCTTAAGATAAATAACAATGAAGAAACGACCCTACAAAATCTATGGGACACTGCAAAAGCCCACGCAAGAGGAGTAACAATAGCCTACATAGCCAGAAGAAATAAAGGAAAAAGGAAAAAACAAAAAAGAATTACAAGAAGAATTAAAAAGAATAGAAAAAGTCCTACAGGAGAAACCATAAAATGATAAAAATAAAAAAGAAAGAGATTTGATTAAACACAAACTAAATTTACTAAATCAGGAAGAATATGTAAAAAAAATTAAGCAGAATTTTTTTGAACAAGCAAACAAGCCAGGAAGATGACTGGCTTACAAATTAAGGAAGGAAAGGGAAAAGAAATTAATTCAAATATTACAAGATGATAAAGGGAATCCCCAAAGCCAAATTGAGGGGGGGAAAGGATTATGCAAAACTACTATAAAAAATTATATAGTAAGAATAAAATAGATGGGGGGGGGAAATACAAGAGTATCTAAAAGAGAAAAACTTGCCATTAATCTCAGAAGAGAATAGAAAATTATTAAATAAAGAACACAGATAGAAATTAAAAGAGCCATCGATAAACAAAAAAATAACAAGATACCAGGACCAGATGGGATCCCAGGGAATTTTTATAAGATCATGTATGAAACAATGGAACCATTGGTGTTAGAAGTATATAACAAGCTTTCTTAGAAGGTAAATTACTCAAATCGTGGGCAGAATCATATATAACTTTGATACCGAAAGAAGGAATTCTCAAATTCAAAATTACAGGCCAATCTCCCTGCTAGATGCTGATTATAAAATATTGATGACAATAATGGCAGATAGAATGAAAACAATTTTGAATAAAATAATACATGTAGATCAAAACAGCTTCCTCCCTAAAGGACAAATTATTTATTTTATTTATTTATTTTATTTACATACATCTCCGGAGAAGACTCAGGGCGGCTTACAGTCTATGGAGTGCCATGCTAAGTGCTCAGCAATAGCTTTCATTCCATTGTATATGCCTGCTTATTATTACTAGGGCTTTTGCCGCCCCCCCCCCCCAAGCAGCATTTTACCAAGTCAGCTTATTGCCCCCAACAATTTTGGGTCCTCAATTTACCTACCCCAAGAGGATGGAAGGCTGAGTCAACCTTGAGCCTGGTGGGATTCGAACCTGCACTAATTGCAGGCAGCTTGCACTAAGTGCTAGATGATTAACAGCCTGCACCACCAAGGCTCACCCAAATTAGAAATAATATTAGGACAGTAATGGATATACTGGAAATTAGGAAACACATCCAGAAAAACAGCAGTGCTGATTTTCTGGATGAGCAGAAAGCCTTTGACAATGTAAATTGGGAATTTTTTTTACAGCAAATAACAGAGATGAAATTTGGACCAAAATTGAAAAAGATGGTAGCGGAAATCTATTCTAGCCAGATAGCAAGCATAATGATTAATTGTGATTTTACCAAAAGACTCAGTATAGTGAAAGGGATGAGACATGGATGTCCAATGTCACCTTTGATCTTTATTCTCGCAATAGAAATCCTGTTAACTCAAATTAGGAAGAACGAGGAAATTATAGGAATTAAAATAAAGAAGGAAGAATACAAAATACAAGCATTTGCGGACGATACGTATCCTTCATAGAAAATCCAAATGAGAGTGGGAAAATCCTAATAAAAGAAATAGAAGAATTTGGCATGGTAGCAGGACTCAAGTTCAACAAAAATAAAACTAAAAATGTTAGTCAAAAACTTGACAGACCATCAAAAAGAGAGAAACTAGAAAAGGAAATAGAACTATAAACTATGAATAAGATTAGAATATTTAGGTATTTGGG